>JBBPBX010014844.1:7761-23415 GCA_038048925.1 Garcialebias charrua | reverse complement strand
GAGAGCCTGGTTGCTTGAGGGCTCTGGGCATTATCTAGTTGTACCCTTGGACTGTGCTCTTCTGGATAGAAAGCTTCATTTGGGTCTGGGTCTTGGTCTGGACTGTAGTCCACCATTTTGGAACCCCAACATTCATTGCAAAATCATGAAGACTGGACAAAATCTGTATGAATTAAGAAACACGATCACATTTTTAAATCAATTTATAGTTAAACTTTATCCAGCTTTGTTTTGTTTTTTGAATGTCCAGAGGACCATACTTAGCTTTTTTAGATTTTTCTACCTGGATTATTGAGCATGCATCAGGGTATAGTTAAACTGGTTAAACTGAAAATTTATCTGCTAACGTAACCAGATGCCAATTGTCAAGGGTGTTTGTTTAGCTATGGAAAAAGCCGAAGCAACTGAAAATAGGTGAAATGTAAAAGTGACAGCTCTAGCAGAGGTTTTACAAAAGCTGCACTCTGTCCATGTGGTGCTCAACAGTCCTGCTTGATCCGCAATATTTATCCTTAACAGTACCGTATTTTTTGGACTATAAACCTTTCAAGCGAAACAAAACAGTCAGATTATTAAACTCATTCACAATAATAATATTATATCGGTTTGAGGTCAGTAAGCAAGCACAACCAGAATCAATGCATAAGGAGCACCTGATTACAAGTAGTCCTCGACTTACGATGGAGATCCGTTCCTACGCTGCGTCGTAACCCGAATTTCAATGTAAGTCCAAACGTATGTCCAAACTGCACTTTATACATACAGTACTGTATTTTACCAAGCACTTAGCCTATCCTAATACAGTACCCTACATAATTATCAAAAAACACATACATTTGAGAGCCGTAATGAAGGGAAACAAGAGTTAATTTCCTACTCTGGAATGCTGGTGAAGCCATTTCCTCTGTTTCTCCGTCCCTCCTCCGGATTCTGCATTCGTTTACGTTGTAAAACTGCCGTCCATAAAACAGCTACTTTTCAACAGCTGCTGCCGGTCCAGCTTGCTCCAACAAGTTTTGTTTTGTTTTTTGAATGTCCAAAGGACCAGACTTAGCATTTTTAGAGAGTACAGGGCAGCTGTAGCCTCCGCAGCTAACCGGAAACTGCCGGAAACTGCGTAACTTGGCATTTCAAAGTAAAAATAATAATAATAATAATAATTTAATGGAGATGCGTGTCGTAACCACGAAACGTCGTAACTCGAGGCCGTCGTAAGTCGAGGACAACCTGTATAAGGCTCACTGTCGATTTTTGAGAAAATAAAGGATTTTAAGTGCGCCTTATTGTCTAAAAAATATGGTATTCTTTCTCTTTCATTTGGTGTTCAGCTGCTGATTTGCTGAAACATTTCCACCCAAATTTCTTCTCAGAGATCCCACGCTTGTCTGATTCAGACATATTTATTTACCGACACAGACCACAGCCAGCCTGATGTTGGTCAGTCAGGTGACTCAAGCTTCAGCAAAATAAATCGCTTTATATATGTTACGTATATATTTTGCCACGAGTTTCTTTAGGCTAAAAAAACTTTTATTGTTGTTGTAAATGTTGTTTAATTGACTATGTTTCTTCAGGCATGAAACGTCCAGTGCAGTCAAACCCGTTTCCCCGTTGGGAGCTGTATGATTGTAAGCTTTGGGTTGAATAATAGTTGAATTTTTAATTTAATCAAATTTCTGCAATGAGCAATACATTTCTGCTTTTGTTTCCACACAGCATGCCACAATTCTAACTTGTATTACCCCTCTAGCTAATCCATAATTGGACTGAAAATTTTGCCTTTAGCGATAAACCTCCGGAAGTCTCTGCTAGTATCAAGTCGATTATCATTTTGACAGAGTCTTAGGTCTTAGTTTGAACTCCCCCATTCTTTTGGCTGCACAAAAATTGACAAGCTACTCCACCTTTGACAGGTAATTTTAGCACTCACTGCATTTGATTGTCTAAAATCACTCCATGTTTTATATGCTGTGCACGAATGATGCTGCCTGCTAATATTTGCCAGAGTCTGCAAATGGTATACTGCTTTTAACTCTCATCATATAACATATTAAAGTAACAAGGCAAACTGCAGTTGTGACGTTTCTAAATTCCAACAGACAACAAAAAAGATCAGGACTGGTATGAACGAGTCACATGGAAGGGAAGATAATGATGACAATATTTTGTTTATGATCTGTAAATCACCACTGCATGATAAAATGGCCATGTGATGTGCACTTTACTTTATTATATTCATAATTAGATACTCTGCATATTTAAATCGATATTGTTTTATATTTAAAAATATTGATGAATTGGGCCTTTGATAGGGCACTAAATGCTGCCACAAAGAAATACTAATTATTTCATTGTCATTACAAGTTGTGCCCTTTTAAATGCACTTCTACTTATTGCAATACACTTAATAATTGCATATTTTTAAATTAAATAAATGCTGATAAACAATATTTATTTATTTATTTTATTTATTCATTTTATAATAATGAGTTACAATAATTAACATAATTGAAGAGAGAAAAAATACATTAAAAGAAAATATTTACATAATGAATTACAACAATTAACATACCATATGTAATTGAAAAAGAAAAAAACATATAAAGAAAAAACATAAAAAAACATATAAATAAATAAATAAATTTGTGTTTCATATAAATATGAAACACAAATGTGTTGCATTTCAATGAAGAATGCTAAAGTCAACAGATTTTGAAAAACACTGTTGGGGAAAATCTGAATAATTCAATTCAATTCAATTCTGTTTATTTCTACAGCGCCAAGTCTCAACAGAAGTCGTCTCAGGGACAAAAACGTTCGCATATATAAAAAAAGACAATTAGTAAAAGTTATCTATCTAAGGAAGCCAACAGATTGCGTTGAATATTCAATTTGGTGCAGTCTCCCATCATGAGCAAGCACAAAAGCAACAGTGGAAAGGAAAAACTCCCTTTTAACAGGAATAAACCTCCAGCAGAACCAGGCTCAGGACGAGTGGCCATCTGCTTCGACTTTCTGTGTTTGAGAGGAACAGGAAGGAGGAACAGACAAACACAGAATGACAGGTCCAGGTGTACAGTAGTCCCTCTCTACTTCACGGTTTGTTTTTCGTGGACTCGCTCTATCTTGGTTTTTCAAAATAAGATTGGACATGACACACAATTGTCTGATTGATGGATGAGCCACATGATTAGCATATAATTTTTATTTGAAATTGATTATTTTAAATGATTTAGCACCTCCTGCCCCTTTGTGCAGACCATACTGCAGGATAAGCTTCCTCCTGCAGCTGAACAGCTGATCAGATGCTCTCCATGTGGGCGTGGCCAAGAGCGCTTGTAGGTGGCTGAGAGCAACAGTGGCAGAGAGAGGGAAATCATGACACTCTGTGCTTTTTTAGAGCGTTTAGAGTTTAGAAACATTGTTTAGAATATTGCAAGAGTGTGGGAAGGTATATATACTGTACTAAAATAAACTTACTTACTTACTACTTGTACTACTATTCCTACTTTGCAGTTTTTCACTTATTGCAGGGCTTCAGGGTACAGATCCCCCGTGATGAACGAGGGACTACTGTACTTTCTATTGGAGGAAAATCAAAAAACACATGTTAGAGATATAAATACAGGTGGTCCCCGACTTACGAGCGAGTTCCGTACTTATGAGTTGCTCGTAAACCGAAAATTCGTACATCGGAACGGCCCGCAGTGGCTATCTCGTAAAACCGGAACTTTGCTCGCAAATAGAAAAAAGACGCTAGCGCTGCAGCGCACACCCGTTTATCAACATGAGACTGAACAAGCGTACATGCTGATCCTTAAACATGCACAACACTTTATTTACAAGCAGTTAGCTAGCACATTACACCACACATTCATCTATAAACACATACCTATACAGTTTTTTCGGTACAACAGTGCTTTTCTCTGCCTTTTGTTTTCACACGACAGACACGTCGTCTCTCGCCCCCCCCTCCACGCGCTCTATGTGCAGTCAAAGTGCAGTGCAACTGTCTAGTCCAGACAGAAAGGACTGTTAGTATCCTAACTTCATACAGAAAAAGTTTTAATAACTTACCGAAAGCCGTCTGCTTGCGCCGCCATCAGCTGCATCTGTTAGCATTAGCTCCCCCGAATCCGCAGCTCCGGGCAGTCCGGTTTATCTGCATCTCCAAAAATGCTGTCGGCTTTGTTATTCCAAGTTAGCTCGTTGTCCCCCGATGTCTTCGGCTTCCAGTCCGACATCGAGGCGAGCTCCAGGGACCTCTGATCGCACAAAGCCGGCTGTCGAAGCAACAGCTCTGGTGGGGTCCGGTTTAGCATGTTAGCTTAGCTCATACCATGAGCTGCTGGTCTCGCGCGGTGCTGTAGGAGCGCTTCGCGAAGTGATCGCTGCTGCTGCTCCAGTCCTGAGACATTCACAGAGTTCAGGGAGTGTTTCCAGTTAATTTATCCGTATGAGGCATGCTCTTATGGGAGAAACAGTCCTCCAAAAGCCGACTGCCGACAGTGCCGAGTGCCGACCGAGACCGGAAGTAATGAATGTAAAATGGCGGCTCCGCCATTTTACATTCATTAGTTCCAGTTTCAGCAGTACCGGAATACCAGTTCATTCATTAGTTCCAGTCTCGGCAGTGTTCAAAAAAGCACGAAATTATTTAAAAAAATGATAATAATGATACTTTACGTATATATAAAGCCATTTAAAACATTCACAGCTGCAACACATGAAATTAAGAACATTTAAACCCAAAAAAAAAAAAAAAAATTTTTTTTTTTTTTTTTAATTTCATATTTTTATTAATTATGATAATCTCGTAAAGTCGAACGCTCGTAGGTCAGGGCGCTCGTAAGTCGGGGACCACCTGTAATTATACAAAAACTAACAGGTAGAGTAGAGCAAGTAAAATTTTAAGCTAGAAATAATCTGTTGACCAAAGAGCTACAATGTACATCCTGTAATTTTTCTAAATCTTCATTTTTGTTCACCTCCAAAAAATGCCTGCAGCTTTGTACATCTGTTTGTTCATTAGTAAAATATCTTTACATCTACGAATGATTCACTATGACAGTCGTCCCAGATTAAGATTGCCACTACATCTGATTGACTTTAACCAACACAAAAGTGACGACAGCTCAGTTATTTTTATTCACCAACATTAAACTAAAACTGGGTATGGGAGTAGCTGAGTGTCATCATTAACTCACTCTGAGCACCAACAGTTTATGCAACACCTTTGTATGAAACTTTAGCATGCAAGGCAGAGAATAACATACAATTCTTCAAGGAATGCCACTTTTATTCAATAATGTAACAGGCATTTCTGTTCTTTTCAAAACAGTTAAAACTATTATTAAAGAGAGTTTTTATGTTATTAATATGTCATAAGCACAATATTACACTTTGTTTTGGTAAAGATGTTTGACTTCTGCCAATTTCAACATGATAATAATTTAGTACATTTACTTGGATGTAAGGGTTGAAACTAGCTGCTTTATAATGTGTTCAAGTTTAAAGAAAACTGTACAAAATACAAAATATAACGAAGACAATGTTAGCAAGCTGATGTAAACAGCTAGCAATCTCATCCTTCTTAAGACGGTTTGTCTCTAACGCAACATATTTTAGTTTGTGACGTTCTGAGGACGTCTGTTGGTACCGCCAACTGTCATTAAAAAGCTCTATTAAAATATGTGACTAATCCCAAAAAAATCCTTTCATGTTCATATTTAAAGCTTGCTGCTTTTTCCATTTTCCTCCGTTCTGTCCAAAACAACTCTCCTTGCTCCATGGAGCCTGCAAACCTCACTCTAAGCATTCATCTCCCTCCCACCCGGTGGCATTTTCAACAGCTAAACAATGAGGCTGGCAGTGAGCGAGCCACTGGAAGAGCAACACTGTTATTAACGTGCTTTGCATGCTGATGCATCTGCAGATTGCAACGTGTTTCTCTTGGCTCTCTGCTGTAATTTTGGTAGTGTCCTTATGTTTGCAGGAAGAAGGGACAAAAGCATTATTTGTGTAAATTGGAAATGATTGTTGCACGTTTTTTGACCACTACAGGAAGCTGATAAAAGCCACGCCAATTTTTATACAAGGCTAGATAAGATCTCACAGTGGCATCATCACTCAGCGTTTCTCATTCAGAGTAATATTCACAGCAGCCTTTCAATTTGTCTGGTCTCCCATTCCTGCTGCCTGCTTTTATTGCATACTATTCTATAAAGCTTATTACTGCTTTTGTACCTGCAATACATAGCAGTGCAGTAGATTTTGTTTCTTGTATTTTATATCCGTTGATAGATGGGACCTGGATTGTTTTGGAACTTCCCCTCCAAGACTGGCTGCATGATTCCACTCCTGCAGACCGTGTACGTAGGACTTTAAGGCTGCTGCGCTTGCCAACATGATTTATCATATTGTGCCACACCCTTTTCTACCTAATCCAGCTCGTGTGGATTTATTCATGGGAATTTCAATCTGTTTTCTTAATTTCGTCTATCACTCAGCCCGACATTTTACATAATGAATACCCAGCAGCGAGCAAAGGCTCTTTAAAAATCATTAGTAACAGTCACGTCACAGGTTTCTGTCTGGAAGTGATCCTTAAGCTAAAACAGGCAGATTTTGTATGCTTCATGCTAAAACAAATATTTTATCTGTCAATTGGCTATGCAACAGTTTGTGTTAAAGGGATAATTCACTTCTTTTGTGGTGAGGCAACGAACAGATTTTATTTTGCCTTGCTGTAGATAGTTCTTCAAACGACCTCAGCAAGTGAATGAGAGGTTAGCTCTGACCTGATCAATCAGCCATCAGCGAGTCCAAGCTGGATCAGGACCCAAGTCGATTACTTGTATTAAAAAAACAATTTCTAAAAAAATTCACAGTGGTTAATGCACACTGTGTTTTATAAAAAAAAATTACATCACAATCAATTTAATATTGCACAGTTATTTTGGCATAAACATTGTATGCTACTGCATCCTCTGCTGCTATTGGTACTTTGCACAGGATTATAGCTGCTCAATCTAGTCAGAATTCATCTTTTTCCCCGAGGCCATGTAGGTATTCTTTCTTCATATATGTTTTCACAGAACCCCACATCAGAAGATATGAACTAACACTTTAGTTCAGATGGTAAAACGTTTTGTTAAACTATTTTAAGCTTGTGAAGTTTTCTTGTTCTCCAGATCATTTATATTACATGTCTAGTTTTTGTCTGCCTCAACTGTGAAATGCTACAAAAACACAAAATGTCTAAAATCATTAATCCTATTAAACACAACCACCCATAAACAGATTTATTACATTCCATGTAAATAAAAATGATAAGCCTTGTTACTATGAAATATCAGTATTGCCAATTTGACCCTTTTGCAGATACTAAGTTGTTTAAATAAGTACCAATTATATACAATGTCCAAATAATTATTGTCTTAAATTTAAGCCAACCACAATAATTATTTTATTTGTATAGAGGCCCACTTTGTTTTAACCATTTGTCTTATTGTACATGAAAAAAAATAAAATAAAGTAAAGTGCTATGTGTTGTCATCATTGTACGTTCCCAAATGGCGAAATTGGTTCTCTGCATTTAACCCATAGCACCTGAGATACACCAGCACATATGGAATATTCTGGATTTTGCACAAAACTAATTGCAAAAGTAAATTTAATAATACTAATTTTGTGATTCTAACTGCAGCATACAGTATTCATAAAATATTAGCACACTTTCTTTTAAATTCACACATTAGTGTGTCCCTGTCCAATACTTTGTCCCACATCAGAACCGTCGCCCGTGCAGAAATCTAATTTCAAGGCAGAACAAGTTTCAGTTTAATTAAAACTTGATGCAGCTCATTTGGTTAAAAGGTTTTCAGAAAAATCTCTGTCTCATCTGTAAAAATTGGTACGTACAAAGATGAAAGAAGCATGTGCTGTCATCACCCTTTTACAGCCATTGTTCTTCCCTCAGTCTGTGTATGTATCTATCAGTGTGGCACATTAGCCTGCCTGACTGCTGGCTAGCACCAACTAATGTTATTTTAGGATTAGGATTAGGAAACCAAGCACAAACTAAAGTTATTAACCAAGCCAATTATGTTAAACATCTTCTTTAAAGTTTTTTTTTTTGCCATCGTACAGTTACTTAAAGCAGAGGTCCAGGTCAGATTTGTCAACTTCTACTTTAAAATAGTCAACTGACATGAATAGAAGAACTCATCAGTGAAACTTTTAAAAACATTATATTAGGTTAAATTAACCCAACCCATGACCCAGCAGCAATTGATTTGTCTAACAAAGTCTATTTTAACGCTGCCTTAATGATGGGTTGTTAGTAGAAAACTGTGTTCCTTTCCATTTTTAGATATGGGTCAGAAACACTATAAATTTTACTGGAAAGAGATCAGTGCTGAAACAAAATTGTGATAATTTTCAGATATCTGATTGCGCTTCAAGTATCCGGGTTACTTGAACAGAGAAACATAGTCCTATTACTACTACAGAGCCATGATGTATAAAGCTAAAAATACATAATCACTAGTGGATTGTGTTTTAGTAAAATATCAAGGATCATGCTCAATAATCCAGGTAAACAACCCAACAATGTTCAGTCAGGTCATCTGGACAGTTTCTTTTTTGTTGAGAGATGTTTCGCCCGTCATCCGAAGGGCTTAATCAATCTGAGGAGTCACAAACAAACTGTTTCTCCACCAAGCAGTACACTCCTATGCTTGTTTTTTTTAAACCATTTTATAAAATGGTTTCAGGCAGCAAGAAGGAAATGATCAAACTGATGCTAGCAATCACTGCATTGCATAAACGCACGATAAACAGGATTGAAATTATACCATTCTGCATGTTGGTATAAAAATAAAAATAAAAAAGCAAACGTTTGTCCAGAAAGCTTCATTGATATTTGATATCTGGTTCTCAGTTCAGTCTACAGTAGAATTAAGTCTGATGAAGGTTTCTACCTTCCAGGTCCAGGTCTCACTTTGAAAAGGGATCTGATCACAGTGGGATTTGTTTGATTAAATAAAGGTTAATACATTTATTCATGACCAACTTGTGGCCACACACTGTTGGTCCATCTGCCCTACTGGCATTTGCCCCGTAGCCTGATAGACAAACCACAGAAACACAAGACAGACAGGAAATGTGGTCTTTGCTGTTGGTACAGCTGAATAATGCCACTGTTAAAGATATTCAGTCCTATTATTTTTGTCTTAATACAATCTCAAAAACCAGGTATTCTAAAATTTAGTGCGCGAAGCATTGCACTCTATATTGTCTGCAGTTGGTTCCAAATATTGAAGCGGTATTACCACGACAAATAGCAACAAAAACATTGTTCCTGTGCCTGCCTCCATTCACCTGCTTCTTTTCAGATTTCGTATCGATTTTAAAGCCTTTCTGCTCCACAGCCACAGTATTTTAATCAGATTAAAGGTTTGAACTTTGACTGAATTTTTGCTACAACTTGGTCCTTTTCATTTTCAGTAATTCTGTTTTTGTTTCTGTGTTTGGAATCATTACCACGTTGTGGGGCTTGAGCTTAACCCCACATGAGGCATTAGAATAATTCAGTAAACAGAGGAGTACATGGTTGACTCAATGAGTGCAAGGTGTCCAGGTCCTGGAGCTGCAGAACAAGCCCTCCACCACTCCACACTTGTGTAGACATGATGTGCATAGATTTTGTCAATCTTGGTGCTTGGTGCTGCATGTCATGGCTTCAAATGTGGTATGTCCAGATAACCTTGTTCAAGAAGTCTTGTTTGTTGTTCGGATGTGCCGTCATGTTCTTTTTGATAAGAGGTGATATAAGAGGCAAAGCGATAAGAGGCAAAACAGCTCTTTCAAAGCAAGCCAGAATGTGCAGTGTTGCTTTAAAACAATTTAATGAACCTTAAATGCTAGGCAGCAGCATCTAAGACAGAGCTTTTGCTCTTGATGTTGTGGCACTTTTGCTGATTATTGTAAGGTCTGACCTTGGAGGTGAATTTGAGGGTATCCACTTCAAGAAGATCGAAGGTTTTCATCTGTGAATAATCTTGTCTGAAGGTCTGGAAAAAACGTTCAGACTTATAGGCAGCAACAGTTACTTCTCTAAGATCTTTACTGGCATTTATTTTAGTTGAATACATAAGATAATGTATGTATATGTACAGTATGTATGTTTGTGTATGTATGTATGTATATATGTATGTATGTATGTATATATGTATGTATGTATGTATATATGTATGTATGTATGTACGTAATTGTTTTGTACATACGTATGTATGTATGTATGTATGTATGTATGTATGTGTGTGTGTATGCGTGTATGTTTGTGTATGTATGTATGTATGTATGTATGTATGTATGTATGTATGTATGTATGTATGTATGTATGTATGTATGTATGTATGTATGTATGTATGTATGTATGTATGTATGTATGTATGGATGGATGGATGGATGGATGGATGGATGGATGGGTCATTTTTTATTCTGAAAGTAGCTGAAAATCATTCACAATGTACAACATACTACAAGTGCTAAAACGTCACAGAAGTATCACAATATTGCATGAGATTGCACATAACATTATTTTCAAGTTTGGACCAAAATGGCAACAACTCCAGCTTTACTGGTGGTGGTGAAGGCTGCACAGAGGTCTGTTGGAGTCAGCCTCCCCACCATCACAGACATCTACACCTCTAGATGCAGGAAGAGAGCCACCTGCATCATGAAAGACCCCACTCACCCAGCACACACACTTTTTGCCCCGCTTCCCTCAGGAAGGAGGTTAAGGAGCATTAAGTGTAGAACCACTAGACTGAGGAACAGCTTCTATCCTGAGACTGTTAGACTCATGAATCTCTAACCAGAATAATCACTGTGAAAAATCACATCATGTTGCTGCTGATCTGTTTCATGTTGATGTGTTCATGCGTGTTCATCTGCTCACACAGACTCATGTTCGTGCTGCTGTTCGGCGTATTGTTTTTTATGCTACAAGTGCTTAGTGTATATTTAGTTGATGTTTTATTAGTTCATATCTTAGATCTTATTACTGTCATTCTTTTACATTTTATTGTGGGATGTAACTGGGACCCTGTGTACATAATTTCGTTCCACCACATGTACCACATGTGGTGTGTATGACAAATAAATCTCTCTGACTCTGATTCTCAAAATAATCTTAGTAGAAAACTCTGAAGGAGGACTTGAGATGCACATTATTTCCAAGAATGCTGTATCTTTAGTTTGAACCATTTGGAGGAGACAAGTGAATTATTTCATTGTTTTTCCAAACATAACACTTGAGAATTCAAAGCACTAAAATGTGTTGGAGCTGTTTTCCTAAACGGCTGAGTCATACTCACAACTAAATGGCTCTCGCTGAAGGGAATTCAAAATGTATCACAAATCTCCGAGGCAACAGGAAACAGCACAGAGGCCACACAATGCAAATAACTATTGATTACTCATGAATGTCATTATCTCGGCACAAATTAGACTATTAGGCCCACTAAGAAACAGCTTTGGATGCAAAAGTACGGTACCTGGAAACCTTCTGAGTATCAAACACAGCATCAGACACAGTGTTGGTTTAAAATTCAGCTGTTTAACCAGGTATAAACAAAGAGTTTACAGAGGTGACATTGTCACTGCAGATGTTCGTTCGTTCTGTCATTTTATCCCCTCTGCGTCAGTCTACTGACACTGCACTGACCTTTTTTGAGCATGATTGGGTCCCAAAGTGGATTTACATGTGCTTTAAATGTAACCCCAGCTTTCCCTCCACATGCACAACAAGCACACCTCTGGATCAGATCTTCTTCACCGTGGGAAAGTTTGTAAGCCTACTGAGTCCCCCGCTCCGAATTGATAAGGTCAGTCTCCTGGCAAACAAAAACAACCTTTGGACTTGACATGTTGATGTAATGCCACAAGTTTTTTTGTCCAACTTCTAAATTGTTAAATGTAGTTGTTCTGTATGGAGGCCGCCAAGTCCCATATTTCAAATGAAAATGGATTAATAGAAATGCTTTTTAGTTTCATAATAAAGCTGCATGTTTTGACTCATAAATAAAATTTAAAATGAATACTCCAAACTGCATTTTCATTTTCGTCTTCAAGACTGCTCAATTTGTAAATTAATTAAAATGTTAAATAAAATAACGTTTAACATTTAATTTTCAAAATATGTCCTAGTAAAAAGTGACCAAAATTCATTTTGAAATGTCAAATTTGAAAATTAAAATGAATTAGCAGAAATGCCTTTTCATTTCAAAGTCAAGCTGCATGTTTTGACTCATAAATAAAATTTAAAATAAATCATTTTCATTTTCTACTTCAAGATAGCTCATTGTGTAAATTAATTACAATTATAAATAAAACAATGTTTAACATTTAATTTTCAAAACATGTCTTAGTAAAAAGTGACCAAAAATCATTTTGAAATGTCACAATTGAAAAATAAAATGTATTAGCAGAAATGCTTTTTCATTTCAAAGTCAAGCTGCATTTTTTTGACTCATAAATAAAATTAAAAATAAATCATTTTCATTTTCTACTTCAAGATAGCTCATTGTGTAAATTAATTACAATTATAAATAAAACAATGTTTAACATTTAATTTTCAAAACATGTCTTAGTAAAAAGTGACCAAAAATCATTTTGAAATGTCACAATTGAAAAATAAAATGTATTAGCAGAAATGCTTTTTCATTTCAAAGTCAAGCTGCATTTTTTTGACTCATAAATAAAATTAAAAATAAATCATTTTCATTTTCTTCTTCAAGACTGCTCATTGTATAACACTATGGAAGCCGTTATGTTCCATATTTCAAATTAAAATGGATTAATAGAAATGCTTTTATTAATGAGTCAAAACATACAGCTTTATTTTGAAACTAAAAAGCATTTCTATTAATCCATTTTAATTTGAAATATGGGACATAACGGCTTCCATAGTTCTGTAAGGCAAAAGCAATAAAAGATAATTATGTTCGCTGCATTTGCTTTAATGTAACATATGAAGTTTAGAAATCTACAAACGGTCCTTAAAATGCTCTAAAGTCACATTTTTAGGAAGATGGTACATTTCACATGGATACACACTGCCACTTTAGTGGCTGATTCCTCAATTCATTGATGCAAAGTTTGATAGCATCAGATTTATTTATTTTATTGCATGAGCTTATCTTACCATCTACTAGAGGGACATTTTAACCAGTTTAGGAGTTCAACTGTCACTAAGCAGAGCTCAGTAAGCAGGAATACTGGTGCTTTTAGGCTCTTAGCTGCACTTGGCACTTGCCCTCATCCCTGTGCAGCATTCTGTCCAGCATGTGCTCTGATTGGGTAAGGCTTTGCAGTCATTAACCCTGTTTTGGTTTGATTTGGGTCATGCGTCACATTGTGAGTAATTTATCAATAATTTCATAGATTGTGGTCTGGATGTGACCAAATGAGGCCTGGAGGACACCAACTGAGGCTTTTCTATTACATCAGAAGACATTTGAAAAGACAATAAAAGCAAAAATCAGTTTTCAGCTTTTTCTTTCACTTTAAACCCAAAGGACATAAACTTAAACACAGTTTCAACTGAAACTCATTCGCATACTTAAAGGTACTTGTTGCAAAGTATGAGAAAGAGTAATCCTGGTCAAATGGCGCAGTTTAAAGAGTTAAATCCGGTAGTTTTCCAGATATATTGATATGCAGCTCTGAAAGGGGCAAGTTGGCAATCAATGCAAATACAGTAAAGCTCTCCAGCATCCAGGAACCACGTGGAAGCTTGAGTCACATGACTGACCTACATTGGGCTGCGTAATCTGTGTAGGTAAACAAATACAGTTTGCAGAATTGGACAAGCGTGTAACCTTGGATAAGACGTCAAAGTGGAAAATTAAGAGCAGACTTGGTGCTAAACATGAAAAAAATGAGAAAAATGAGTAAGACAACTGTCAGAAATAAATATTAGGGATCAAGCAGGGAGGTGGAATTTGGCATTCAAACAGCTTTTGTTACATTTTTGCTGTACTGGTAAGCGTATGGTTTCAGCATTTTTACATATCTAATTTAACCATAACATAATTTAATTACCTGGTAATAAACCTGAGTTTAAATATGTTTAAACGGTTTGGTTTTAGTCACTTCGGCTGTTTTTGTAGGTAAGCAAACATGTCATAGCGTCCAGTTTTAAAAGTTTAACTCAAAGTTACATTAATCATCAGTATGAGAAAAAAATGTACTGATTTTGTTTCTGACTTTACAAATTTGAGAACAAATTTTTGATTATATTTTTTTTTAGGACTGGTCTTTATGGCTTTGCACTGACTACCTTTAAATATGTTAGTAGTTTGTTCAGCCTTCAAAATACATTGGTGCAAAATATTACATGAACAGTCAAAACTTTTATTTTATTTTGAAAAAACTGGAGGAAATTCCAGGTAAGATTAAAACGCCTTTTGAGTTTGTCTCTTGTGACACTGCTGTCTGAATGAAGATGAATGGGAAGCACAGATTTGGATCATCATGCTCTGAAGCTTCAACCAACTCCTGCAGAAAAATAGGAGTGTAAAGGGAGTGTGGCCCTTGAACGTCCAACCCCACACTGAGGGCCGAGGCAAAAATAGACCTTGGAGCGTGTGTTCTGAAGTGTGTTGTTTGCTTCTGTGTGACCGGAAGCTGCCTTTACATTTCTGTCTGTTCAGGCTGTATCAGCGTACTGATTGCTTGCCAATAACAAGTTTAAATGCATATTTCTTACCGTAAAACTTCACTTTTATTTAACTGCTCTAGCAATGAAGCTTTTAATGCTCAAATAGAATCCTGCTGTGGTTTTTTTTTTCACTTTTTTTCTGGAGGTGATAACTCAAATTTAATATTTAATCCTCCTTTCAGACAATTAAATCTTTGCTATGAGAAGCTTCTTCAGATTCCTCCTGATACCCTGGCAACTATTAATAATTAAAAGTCCAATTTCAAAAATTGAAGAAACGTTGAGTGATTTAACATTCAGAAGTAGTGCGAGTTTGATGTTTGTACACTTGAATGATAACCTCAGCTGGAGCAACAACACCACCAGCCTGATCAAGAAAGGTCATCAGAGACTCTACTTCCTCAGACGGCTGAGACGAGCTGGTCTGAGCAGCCCAGTTCTCACCTCCTTCTACAGGTGTGCAGTGGAGAGCATCCTGTGCTCCAGCATCAATGTGTGGCATGGAGGCTGCACAGTTGCAGAGAGGAAAGCTCTACAGAGAGTGGTGAAGGCTGCACAGAAGTCTGTTGGAGTCAGTCTCCCCACCATCACAGACATTTACACCTCCAGATGCAGAAAAGAGCCACCTGCATCATGAAAGACCTCACTCACCCAGCACACTCACTCTTTGCCCCACTCCCCTCAGGACGGAGGTTGAGGAGCATCAAATGTAGAACCACTAGACTGAGGAACAGCTTCTACCCTGAGGCTGTTAGACTCATGAATAAATAAATAATAAGAATAAACACTGCAAAATATCACATCATGCTGATGCTGATCTGTTTTCTTGTTGCTGTGTTCATCTGTGACCATCTGCTCATACAGACTCATGTTCGTGCTGCTGTTTATAATGATGTTTTTCTACTACATTAGGGCTTAGTGTA
>JBBPBX010014843.1:0-43318 GCA_038048925.1 Garcialebias charrua | reverse complement strand
TATATATATATATATATATATATATATACAGTATATATATCAGCTTTATATATGTGTGTGTGTGTGTGTGCGGGGGTGGGGGGGAAGTTAGCTGAGGAACTTCATCAGTGTCAGTAACTCTGGTCTGAACTCATTCTTTTATCAGTTTCTGTTAATAATAATAATAATAATAATAATAATAATAATAATAATAATAATAATGAATTCAATTTATACCGCACTATTCATTAATAAAAATCTCAAAGTGCTACAACAAATAAAACAAGTGATAAAATCAAGTAAAATCAATAATAATATCAACTAAGATTAAAGACAGAATCATGTGGAGGCAGAATAGGCCTGCTTAATAAATAAATAAATAAATAAAACAAGTGATAAAATCAAGTAAAATCAATAATAATATCAACCAAGATCAAAGATAAAATCACGTGGAGGCAGAATAGGCTTGCTTAAAAAGAAAAGTCTTTAAGCTGTAACTGCTTGGAACAAAACTAAAACTGAGTGAAGATCAGTGAAGACGAAGAATGAAGGAGGAGCTCATGAGACTTCTCTCCACAAGTATACTGTAATGACAAATTTAAGAAAATATTTTATTTTAGATTCTTTATAGGTTTATAGAACCTTGGATTTTGCAGAGGTCCAAAAAACAAACAAACAGTATTTATTACAATATGATTTATTATTTTTTGTTGGACAGTATTTATTGTATTTTTATTGCCACAAATAAAGACAAATAAATTAAAACGCACATAACCAAATACTGTATAGATTATAAAAAACTTTATTGTATTTTAATTTATACCGTTTTTTTCTATAGCTCTATTTTTGCAGGATATGAAGTCTCATTCATTCATTCGTTCATTGCTAAATAATTAGATTTCAGCTTGTAAGTTTAATGAGGCGCCACTTTGTTTGAAACAGTCCCATTCTTTAATGGTGTACTTCTGCTGCAGTATTGTGCTACCAAAAAAACAACAGAGAATTCCTAAAAATGAAAGTCTTGTGACATTTTACAAAAAACAAAAACAACAACAACTGTTGTTTAGAGCTGCACAGAAATCTAAATGCAGCAAAACTGTGTGTGTTATCTCAAATGAAATAGTTCACAGTGTGACAGTTGAGGCAAAGTGGAGCTCCAGCCTGTAACTCTTGAAGGTCCACTGGAGCAGTTTGGAATCAGGAGCCTACCTGAAGACAAACAACAGAAAATCCTTTCAACCTGCTTGTAAACAACAGACTTTGTCTAACAGGTTGAGTCAACTCCTCTGGACAAATTCTTATTTGTTTAAATGTTTTGTCTTTCATCCAAAGTAATTTTTTCTGCAAGTATGCTCCTCAGGTTGAAGTCCAGAGGACCTCACTTAGCCTGTTGGATTTCTCTGCCTGAATTACTGAACATGCATCAGGACAACATTCTTTGTGGTGCAGCGGTGATTCAGAATTTCAGACACGTTGAGCACCAAGTTGTTCATTTTTAGACAAATGCACTCAGGCTCAGTGTCTAAACATTAATGCCCACGTTCCTTTGAAGGTGCGCACCATAGCCACTTGAAACAAATCTTTAAATATGAAACAAAATGCACTGTGCACACTGGCAAGCAGGCTTTATTCATAAATGAATGTTAACAAGATCTGATGGAACAGAAGTCTGCTGTGAATAATGATGTTTGTTTAGTATAAAAACTTTTTCATGGCCATGCTTCATCATCAAAAAAGGCGTTCAATACAGAACAACTGGACTTTATTTGTAACAAACAAGACGTTTCGCTTCTCATCCGAAAAGCTTTATCAATTGAGTTAGGAGACAGTGAGGGGGAGCAGTGAGGGGGAGTCTCCTAACTCAATTGATAAAGCTTTTCGGATGAGAAGCGAAACGTCTTGTTTGTTACAAATAAAGTCCAGTTGTTCTGTATTGAACGCCTTTTTTGATTTGATCATGTCCTGGACGACTGAGAATCTTCACCAGCATATGCTTCATCATGTTTGTGAATGTTTTGGTGAAAATATCTGAATGATTTGTGATGTTTGAAAAACGTTTCCTCTATGTAATTTTTATTTTCTCTCCTGCAGATGTGGATGAATGTGCAACGGGGATTGCGGTGTGTCCCCTGTTCAGAAAATGCATCAACACCTTCGGTAGCTACATCTGCAAGTGCCACGAAGGCTTTGACCTGCAATACATCAATGGGAAATACCAGTGCACTGGTTAGTAGAGTAGAGCGGGTTAGTGTTTTTGGTATTCGAAGCATTTTTTCTTTTCATTTGTTTTGTTCATTGTAGTTTTTTTCTTCTATTTATTATCTTTGATTGCAGATTTTTTTCTTTCTGTGCACACAGGCACGAGACTGATTCATCAGACTTGTTGCTCCATGTTTGTCATGTTTTTCACTCTTTATTCCAGATTAAACAAAAACATTTGATTCATGATGCTACATCTGTGACATTTTAATCCAAATGCATCAGTTTACACAATTTCTCCCCGCTTTCTTTTCTTTCAATTCCATGAACGCAACTGCTTGTAAAATACTGGTCTGTGTGAAGCTAAATGCATCCATACATTCTTTTTTAACCGCTTCTTCCTTTTTGGGTCACAGGGATTACTGGTGCCCTTGCCCCGCAGTCACTGTGCGAGAGGCGGGGTACACCCTGGACAGGTCTCCAGTCCATCACTGGGACACAGAGACAAACGAGACAAACAACCATTCACTCTCTCACTCACACCTAGGGACAATTTAGAGTTACCAATCAGCCTAACATGCATGTTTTTGGTCTGTGGGAGGAAACTGGAGTACCTGGAGTAAACCCACGCATGCATGGAGATAACATGCAAACTCCATCCAAAGAGTGCTGGACAAGCATTTGAACTGGTAACGTTTTCACTGAGAGGCAACAGCTCTAAAAACTACTGTGCCACCAAGCAAAATTAAATGCAATTACATTTTTACTCAGACTTCTGATGATTGTTTCCGGTGTTATTATTTTGTGCGTGTGTGAAACGCTTGTAGCTTCTGTGCTCTGAAAGCCTTGCACCCCCTCTGAGGTTTTTAGCACTCTTCTTTGCCATGTCACATACCACGATTTTAAATCTTACTATGCAAACTGAAGCTGGGGACAGGTTTTCATCCTGGCGTACCTGCAGCTGAAAAATCAAGATAACTTTTTTCAGAACAAAGCAACAACTAACAATATGAGACAGAGCTATTTGCATAATGACAGCCCCAATCCACCAACAAAAGTCAGAATTATTCACTTTACTCAGAGATATCCATTAAATACATTTGAAGAAACCTTTGGGTCTGTGTGGAGAAATGAACTCTGAAATTAGTTTTAAAAACTGGGAGCAAGGCCTCTTTAGAAAACAAGCACCGACCTTTAGTTCTTAAAAATAAAGAAAATAAATATCTGAAATGTCATATTACATTGCTTTTTTTAAGAGTAAAACTAAAACTATTGTTACTATACAAAATTAACAGATAAACGATTGTTTAAAAATCCTAAATAATAAAATACATATTTCATTGATGTTGGTTAATAAAACCAAACCAATTAATAAAATGAAAAATTAACATACAATAGAATATGTGACTCAAGCCATTGGGCAGCACAGTGGCTTAGCGGCTAGCACTGTTGCCTCACAAGAAGGTGCTGGGTTTGAGTCCCTGTTTGGACCTGGGGTCTTTCTGAGTGGAGTTTGCATTATGTTCTCCTCGTGAGAGTACCATCTGTTGCAGCTTTTCCTCTCCAAGATGGCCACCAATCAACACACCTGACGATCACCAATCAACACCACCTGATGGTCATCACCCTGATGAGGTGCCTTACTACTTGAGGTTGCAGCTGGATGTTACTCATCGCCGGAGCATTAGCCACTAATAGTACACTTATCTCTGGCCTGTGTTCATCTCTTGTGCAAAGTCTAAAAGCCTTTCTTGTGGTTACAGCTTACCTGCCCCCTCGGATCCTGTCATGCCTTGGTCTTCCCTTGGTCTCACTCCTTGGTTCCTGCCGTGCCTTGGTTCCCCTTTGGTTCTGCTCCTTGGTTCCAGCTGTGCCTTGGTTTCCCTGGACTCCTCTCTCGGTTCCTCGTGCCTTGCCTTCCAGCCACACACCTGCCTGTTTTTCCATTTGGAGTCCACTTTGGTTTCCCTTCGACCATCCTCCAAACTGTAAGACAAAAACCCTTTGGATCAATATCATCATCTCAATCCACCAGCCAGAACCCACTGACCCTCTTCTTCTTCCTCAGGGCTCCAGATGATGATATAAGCTTCACTGTAAATAATAAACACTGTCAATTGAATCTCTGAGTTTTGCCTCATTTTCATGGTCTCTTGCTACTCTGGGTTCCTTGAGTCGTAACAGAAATGCTCCGGCCAAACAAGTCCCATAACGAGATCATGGACGAGCAAGCTTCTCTTCCCCAGGTGGAGCGCATTAACAAATTGGAAGAGATGCTCAAACAAGTCCTCATGCAACAACTAACCTCACAGAAGAACATGCAAGAGTCCAGAGGTATGGTCTTCTCAATAAATCAAAAACTCACTTCTTCTCCTGCTGCAGTTTCTTCTGCCTCCCCGACGCCAAGTTCTCCCAGGACTGAATCTGTCCCCGATGCCTCGTCTCAACAGATAATGGTAAGGCCGTCTGAATATTTCTCAGGAGATCCTGACCACTGTGGAGGATTCCTCCTCTAGAGTAAACTGGTGTTCAAAGAAGCCCCTCAAACCTATGCTACAAGTTTTTTCAAGATCACCTACTTCGTCAATCAACTCAACGACGACGCTCCCAGGTGGGCAAATTCATATTTACATTCCCATGAGCTGGAGTCTGTCCCATTTGAACTATTTTTGAAAGAGTTTGTAAGATTTTCGACCCTCCTCTCCGGGAACCCAATGCTGTAAAACGGCTACTAGGATTACGTCAGGTCCGACGACCTGTCGCTGAACATGCCCTCGAGTTCCGTATCCTTGCTGCCCAGACAACTTGGAACAAATCTGCCTTGCAAGGCACCTTTTTGAACTCCCTTTCTGAAATTATCAAAGATCAAATTGCCGCTCTAGACAAACATGCAGGGTTTGACGAGCTTGTGGATTTGGCGGTTGCCATCGATGAGCACTTCCGGGAGCGTTGGAGAGAGAAAGACTACAACTCTCCCACTTCCGGTCTCATTACTTTATTAGGTGAGCATCATACACTGAAACCCACTACATTTTACTACAAGTCCTCGACGCCTGACTCTTCCGAGTTTAAAGTTTTTCGATCAAGTTCGCGTGCACAATCCCCTGCGTTACCTGATCCAGAGCCCATGCAAATTAATCACACTTGCCTCTCTCCTGAGGAGAGACTTAGGTGAATGAACTCTACCTCTTGCATTTATTGTGGTAATCCAGGTCATTTCCTCGCCAAATGTCCGCTGCGGGGAAACAAAAGATGCCCACCAGTAAAAAGGAAGATAATGGTGGGTACTTCTGCTCTTTCTCCCCCGCTCGCCTTGAATTGTCCACAAGCAGATTGGCCAACAACGTCTGCCCGTCTTCGCTTTAATTGATTTTGGCGCTGAACAAAATCTTATCAGCTCTAATTTGGTCAACAGACATTCTCTCCCTAGTCTAGAGATCCCCCCAGTGTCTGTCTCCAGCATTACCAGTGACACTTCGGTCCAGATTCGCCTCAAAACCACATATATCCACCTCATTATTTCTGGTAATCACCATGAAACATCTAACTTCTTCGTGTTTGACTCTCCCAGACCCCAGTTAATTATGTACTATCCTTGGCTCAGAGAACACAACCCCAACATCAGTTGGGAGCTTGGTCGTATGGAGGGCTGGAGTAATAAATGTCTTGAGCATCGCCTCCGACTCTGCCATCTCTTCTCATTCCTGTCCTGAACCTCCTACTGATTAGATAGATTTGTCTAACGTCCCACAGGTCTACCAGGACCTTGCTTCTGTTTTCAGTAAAACAAGGGCTTTGTCCCTTCCACCTCATTGACCATACGACTACACTATTTATAGAGTTGTTGTAGGGCGTACCTCTCCCCACTAGTCGGCTCTACAACCTCTCCGGTCCCGAAAGAGAGAGCATGACTTAAGTACATTAATGAGTCCCTTGACCTTGGTATTATTCATCCTTCCACTTCCCCTCTGGGGGCAGGGTTTTTCTTCGTCTCTAAGAAAGACAAAACTCTGAGACCCTGCATTGACTATTGTGGCCTAAACAATATAACTATCAAAAACAAGTACCCTCTACCCTTAATTGATTCACTCTAGGAACAGCTTCAATCAGCAACCATATTTTCTAAACTAGATCTTAGGAATGTTTATAATTTAGTCCGTATTAAAGAGGACGACGAGTGGAAAACAGTGTTTAGGACACCAGTCGGCCACTTTTGAGTATCTTGTAATTCCCTTTGGTTCGACTAATGCCCCAGCCGTTTTCCAGGCTCTCGTTACTGATGTACTAAGGGACTTTTGCCGGGGATTTTGTATTTGTCTACCTAGACGATATACTTGTTTTATCCCACAATGAGGCGGAACACACTAGACATGTTCGCACTACATTACAAAGACTGTATCAGAACAAGTTACTTGTAAAAGGGGAAAAGTGTGAGTTTCACGTGCCCACTGTCTCCTTGTTGGGGTTTATCATTGAGAAGGGCTGTTGTAGGACCAACCCTGAGAAAACTTATGATACCTGTTCCTGAGACCAGGAAGCAGTTGCAACGTTTCTTGGGCTTTGCCAATTCCTACAGGCACTTTATTAAATACTACAGCCGTGTAACAGCACGTCTGGTTTCAAGCAGCTCCATAGCACAGAGACAGCTTTGGTTAAGGTTTGCAACGACATTCTTGTATCAAATGATTCTGGTCACTTTATGGTACTTGTACTCCTTGACCTTACCATTGCTTTTGATACCGTCAACCACAGTATCCTTATATCACGGCTCGAACACTGGGTCAGGATTACAGGTGCTGCACTAGACTGGTTCCGCTCATACCTCACTTACAGAAGTTTTTGTGTCAAGGTCGGGAACAATGTATCCACTTCAATGTCTCTTTCCTGCGGGGTCCCACAGGGCTCTATTCTTCGTCCGCTTCTCTTCACGCTCTACATGCTCCCGCTGGGGTCCATCCTAAGGAAACATGGTATTTCGTTCCATTGTTACGCGGATGACTGCCAGATCTACCTGCCACTGAAACCAGCTAATGTAGGCTCCCTCCACCCTCTCCTAAAATGTCTGGACAACATTAAGACATGGATGGCTTCAAACTTCCTGAGTTTTAATGATCAGAAGACTGAAGTCATCATCTTTAGCCCTAGCTCAGCTGCCGCCTCTGATCATATAAACTTGGACTCCCTCCAGCCCTATCTCAAGCACTATGTGAGAAATCTTGGAATGCTTTTTGACTCTGACCTTAAGTTCGATAAACAAATCAGTTCAGTTCTGCAGAAAAGTTTCTTCCAATTGCGGCAGGTAGCTAAACTGAAGCCGGTGTTGTCCAGACCTGACCTTGAGACGCTAGTCCATGCATTCATCACAACCCGCCTGGATTATTGCAATGCACTGTATGCTGGGATCAGCCAGGCCTCCTTCTCACGTCTCCAGCTCGTCCAAAATGCAGCAGCTCTGCTTTTAACCAGTACACGTAGGTCTGAGCACATTACACCAGTTCTCTCCTCCCTTCACTGGCTCCCCGTGTGAACTAGAGTCGACTTTAAAATCCTGCTGTTGACCTATAAATGCCTAAATGGCCTCACTCCCCTCTATATCTCCGAGCTGCTGGAACCATATGTTTCCTCGTGGGCCCTGAGATCTTCTGGTCAGATGCTTTTGGCGGTTCCAAAAACGCGTCTAAAAATCAGAGGAGATCGGGCGTTTTCAGTCATCGGCCCCAAATTTTGGAACAACCTCCCCCCCAACATTAGATAGGCCTCCTCCCTTCACATGTTCAAATCCCTGCTAAAAACCCATCTTTTCTCTCTGGCATTTCATACTGTGTGAGCTGACTTAGTGTATATATTTTATCCTATGTTTTCATTTTAATGCTGTTCTTATACATCTTTGTTATATTTTTACTGCTGTTAATTTCATAGTTTTACCATTAGTGCATATTACGGGTTCTGTAATTTTTAAAATCTCTTTGATGTTGTTTGTGAAGCACATTGATAACAGTTTATCTGTTTTAAACTGTGCTATATAAATAAAGATGACTTGACTATCCCAACTCACCTTCACTGCCAGGGTCTTTAAATGGAACCCAATTTCACCTTTTCCAAGCTCAAGAATCTGTTCTCCTCTACCTCCATTCTTTGTCATCCAGACCCCAAGCGGCAGTTCATCCTGGAGGTGGATGCTTCTGATACTGGAGTGGGGGCAGTCCTGTCCTAGCTATGTTCCAGTGATAAAAAGGTACACCTATGTGCCTTTTTCTCACGTCGTCTTTCTCAGGCTGAGAGGAACTGCGACATGGGCAACAAAGTGGTACTACCAGTTAAATTGGCCCTGGAGGAGTGGTGTCACTGGCTGGAAGGCACCAAGATGCCGTTTCTCATCTGGACCTACAATAAAAATTTGACCTACGTCCGGGATACAAAACGCCTCACCCCTAGGTAAGAATGCTGGTGACTGTTTTTTGACCATTTTAATTACTCTCTCACCTTCAGGCCCAGATCAAAAAATGTTAAACCTGGTGCCCTCTACCGTCAGTTCTCCCACCTTGATGTTACTGAACAGGAGGACAGTATCATCCCAGCCTCCTGGATTGTGGGGGCTCTTACTTTGCCCAATGAGAGAGAGAGAGGTTCGTGAGGCCCTCAAGGATGAACCTGACCTTGGCTTTTGTCCACCCGGCACTCTCTTCGTCCCGTCATCCATGAGGTCGAAGGTACTGGACTTGTTACACTCAAATAAACTTTCCTGTCATCCTAGAACCTCTTGTATGCTTTCCCTTGCTAAGACCCACTTCTGGTGGCTCACTCTCTCCTCGGACGTCAAATCCTTTGTCGCTACCTGCTCCACAAAATGTGCCAGGAACAAGACTGGCAACCAACCCCCTGCTGGACTCCTTCACCCCCTACCAACCCCCAGCCATCCATGGTCCTACATCTCTGTGGACTTTGTCACGGGTCTACCCCTATTGGATGGTAACACAACAATTCTTACAGTTCGATAGATTCTCCAAGGTGGCACACTTTATCCCCCTCCCCAAACTCCCCTCCACCTTCGAGACTGCACTCCTTTTAGTTCAACATGTTTTCAGGATTCATGGTATCCCCTCTGATGTGGTCTCAGACAGGGGACTACAATTTACTGTATCACCCAAGTCTGGTGCTGCTTCTGTAAGACCCTGGGGGCTTCCTCCAGCCTCACTTCAGGGTACCACCCCCAGTGCAATGGCCAAACTGAACGTGCTAATCAGGAGCTTGAGACCACACACTCCAGTGCGTGGTGGAGAGGAACCCATCCGCCTGGAGCAAACATCTGGTCTGGGTCGAGTACACCCGTAACACACAAAAATCTGCTGTGACAGGTACTGTATGTCTCCCTTCGAGGCTTCTCTTGGGTATCTCCCTCCTTTGTTTCCTTGCCAGGAGAATGACACCTCGGTACCATCAGTCCAGCATCATTTCCGTTGCTGCCGATACATCTGACGTCAGACCAAGTCTGCCCTACTTCGAACAGCGGCCCAAACCAAAAGCTTGGTAGAACTGTTCGGATGTTAAACAATACTTTCACGGAATTTGGGGGTGAATTTACTCGTTTCATGAGTTGAAAAAGAGTCTAAGTTTGAGATATGCTATTGCTGACGCTAACATCTGTTGTCGTGCTGAGATTGGTTCAAAGCTATCACGTGATGCAGTGCTGGTCGACAAATTTCGGTTTTGTTCGCACAATTCTGACAGATTACCTGGCTTGTTTAGTTTCTATGCATGAAATATCATCAGAAACTGTTTAAACGCAGTGTTTTGAGATATTTACAAGTGTTTTAGACCGATTGAAAAGTCTGTTCTTACAAAATTCCAACGGTACGTCAAAGTCCGTGAAGGCATCACGTGCGACACGTCACCGGAAGTGACGTAACCCAGATAGAGGAAAAAAAGGAAAAAGATCTTTTTTTTTTTATATCTAAAAGTTCACAGAACTTGTTCTAAACATTTTAAACAAATCAATTTGTTTCTTAAATGAACGTTTGTTTAAGCGATTGTCACATCCAGGCTAAAACTCATCTCAAAAGTTGACGTTTATCCGATTTAGTTCGAAGCTACGGCTAATGCTGGCGGTAGTCAACGCGGCCTTAGAGTCAACAGCGCCTCTATAGCGGCCAGAATGATTAATTACAGTCACATTGTGGTAAATTTAAGCTGCAATCTGCTGGTTAAAAGAACGAGAACAAGGAACATTTACACAGAATAGATGCTAAACCCTCTGCATTTATTTTAAAACATCTGTTAAAGTTATTATGTGCACTCCAGTTTATTTTAAATAAAAAGTTTAAAATAACAAACAGAAAGCATCTGTTGACTTGATTTTCAGAAAAAATCAAAACAAAGATGTCTGAACAAATTTGAAGATGTCAAAGAACAACAATTAATAAAAATCACTGATTTTTATTTGGAATAACATCTGTAATGTTATGCTGAGCACACAAAAACTCCAGTTTATTTTATATAAAAAAATATTTAAAATAAAAAACAAGAAATCCTATTTTCACTCCTGAGAACTGTCAAAATACAGTAAAAAAGTTTAGCCAAACTGCAATACATCTTTTTAAGGCATGATGGAGCAGCTTCCTGTGAATATTTTAGTGTGAATATTGCATTAATTTCAAATCTTTTAAAAAGCGTTTGAGTAAGTAAAACGAAAATCATGCTTGGGTTAGTTAGTAACTGTTGTTAAAAAAATAAGTTATATTTAAAGTTAACACTGCTTGCATTTAACTTTTACAATTCATTTAAGGGTAAACCCTGAAAGAAGGTACCTATGAATAGAAATACTTATTACACAGTGAAACACTTAAACCACACAGCTGGTTAGTTTGATTGACTCAGTGCTACATTAAAAGTGAAGATTTATTTGCATACATTAAAATGCGAACTATCTTATTGATTTTCACAAAAAATCAAAACAAAGATGGAAGTTCAAGAAGGTGCGCGTCCAAGGCTCATAGAGTATTTGCCTCTAGTAGACTCATACAACAAGGGATCCCAAGAGGAACCCCAAAGCCGAGGACCTGCTCCCCCTGCACCTCGCACAGAGAGAAAACCTCTCTCATTGTGTGGTGACTACTTAGCTGCCCGAAATGTCTTGCAGAGAAAAGATGAACATCCATCGCTGTTCTATGACAGAATTTTCAAGGCATATACAGGTGACATAAAGGAACTAGGCCTGGAAGAACAGACGCTTTTCAAATCTGTTTTCAGAAATAATCTAATCTCTGATATTAGATTCAAGTTGCCATTGTACACCTGGTGTCAATTAGAAGTAACATCTTTGGATGAAATAAAACAGTGTGTTGTAAAGGTTTTTGATGCTCACATGTAAGGCAAATCTTAAGCTTTAAAGCTGCTCAAAGCAAAGATTAAATTGATAAGGCAGAAGGACTTGCGAGAAAGAGAAAAACTTCTCCAAAAAGGCCTTGAGTTACAACGTCACTTTAGACAAAAAGCAATAAAACAATGTGCTGTAAAGGTTTTTGAGGCTCACATGCAAAGCAAAACACTCTCTGAGGTGTGCCCAGGTCAAAAGGTCGTATCCCAGTCGCTAAAAATAGAAGAGGTTCTCTCTCCTATAGAAAGCGAGAATAAACACTGTCGTATCAAAGGCCCTCTGACCTCAGAGGAGATGGAGAACATACGTTGGTTGTTAGAAGAGTTGGATAATGCAAGCAAGAATAAACAAGATTTTCAAACTGACAAACAACGAAATGTTTGTGCCAGTTGGAACAGTGACTCAAAATGGGGTACAGGGAGCCCCGTTCCTAAAGCACCTTAGATTGAGAAGTCTGAGACAAGCGATGAACCACAAAAGGTAGGTGTTCACTCTTTAAGAGACCCAAAATGGTTCAGATCCAACCAGGTGGGTGAAAACCAAGGTCTACCGGTGGGTGAACTTCAAAAGAAATTGAAGTATGAGGACCTAAACTCATGTAACAATGCGTGGTCCCAACAGAAACACCCGAGCCATGGAACTGCACCTCTCGCGCCTCGAACAGAACAGTTTGAGACATGCAAAGAGTCACAAATGTCCCAGAACAATGGCCCAACACCTCTACGCTCGGAAGAGACAGAGGAAGTAAGTAGTTTGTTAGTAGATTTGAATGTTACAGTGCTTGACCAACCTGATACACTGAGTGGCGTTATCATTGATAATGTCACTAACAACATTGACCTACCTGGAGCGATGTGCAGCACTATCTTTCACAAAAACTCAGAGCACACAGTTAACATTAATAATATTAACACAGATGCCACAGATGTTGACAATAAAGATGCTGACAGCAAACAAAATGCTGACAGTCAACAAGATCCTGAAGGTCATGACACGGTCTGTCTAACAGATGGTACCGCAGAAGGCATGGATGACTCCCCAACCGAGATCACAAGCACGGTAAGTGAACCTTCAAATAGAGATGAGGCAGAAGAGACCCAACAGTTGGACCCAACCCTGGCCCAACAAGAGGACCTCCTCTGCGAGCTGGAACAATCAGCACTCACTGAACACTACCTACCACAGGTAGACGAAGGTGTGGAGATCCAAGGATCCCACACCGAAGACGCTGTACTGTCCTCTGGGACAGATAAATCGGCAATCAGCCAAGCTTTCGATGAAACCTTGGTTCAAGAGCATTTGAGTCTAGAACTAATCAGACATGACATAGTTTCTGCAGGCTCGAAGAACCCCTCTTCAGACAAAGGGGGTAAACGCTCGCACACCAACAACAGTGACCCGTCGCAGTCTGAACAATCAGACACACCTGCGACTGCGCCGACAGTTGTGACACACCTGAATTACACAGAAAGAGGTAAACGTAAGAAGAAACGTTGGCCGATACCTAAAAGGTTCCTGTGTACTGTCTACTCTCAGCTGCGAAAACAGCTTAAACTAAACATTGGCATCCTAACTTGTGCCCATGGACGGACGTCCTCACCTGTGTTCGTGGTCCCCCATGACCTCAGGGGGGTGATGTTAAGTCATGCCCAAGACAAAGACAAAGATTTCAATAACCCCACAAATGACAAAGATCTCGCAAACTCACAGACTTCATGGGAAATTAAGGTCGTCCAAGCACACGATAGTCAATAAACTAAACAGTTTAAACTATATTAGTTGCTAAAAGAAACAGTTCCAACTAGAATTTAGAAACGCTAAGCCTAAACACCCACAACAAAAAACTAACTTTAACAACCGTTTAAATCTGCAGGATTTAATTGACATCGGTTATAAAGCTAAGACCTGTTTTTATTGTGTGATACACGTTGGAATCTGACGACAGGAGTGAGTTGAAGCAGTGAAACGTTGTTTTCTAGTTGCTTAATTGCTATTTTTGTTGTTATTGAAACTTGGTATTGTTTTCTGAACACTCCCAGCCAAAAGAGGTTTTTATTAATGATATGTTAAAGACCGTGTAAAGTGAAATTAAATGTGTGTTTTTAGTTTGTCACATGGCATAAATATGTGTTATTAATCACCCATATAAATCTGACTGATTAAAAACATTGTTTTCCTTATAAAATTAAGTGTCAAAAATCATGAAAATACATTATTTTCCCTTGGTCTGAAACTGTGGGGGCGTGTCAGTGCAGGGAGTGGTTTCAGCGCAGTTCTGCTGCTGAGCTGAGCGAGGCAGACAGCAGAGATCCACCTCCTCCGTTTTTATCTAAGTTCTGGCTGCCAGTAGCTCCTTTTTCCAAGAGTTACGCTGTTTTTAGTGCACTAACAACTCTGGTTTTGTTTTTAAAGTTGAGGACACATAACTCCGCTGTTATGTGTTTAATAATAAGCGCTATTTTAGAAGATGAGCAGCGGACTCGATGCACCCGGTCCGACCCGGTCACATCGCATGCGGGGTCTGTGTTGGTGATTAAAATAAAGAGTAATCACGTTGATAACTAAGTTATCTCATCTGTGTCAGCGAGTCACTGCGTTTCACGGCGCGCGTGGCAGGAGCTCAACGCACACACACACACACAAACACACGCGCGGCGCGGAGCTGCAGGTGGCAACTCCAGCAGCAGCCTGGGTTTGTTCTGACTCCCTCCTGCGTCTCAATGTGGGTGCCCTGACCATTGCGACATCCAGGGAAGATGCAGGAACGAGGCATAATTGATTAGCTAGCTAACGATGAACAAAATATCCATGCTATTGCTATCTGATGCTATCTGCGATTCGCGAGTGAACGGCTCCACCCATGCGAAGAACAATTTATATGACTGGAGCAGCAGGGGGTAGTGCTATACTAATGAGGACCGCGTGACGAAACGCGGTCACGTTTAAACCACGCCTAAAAAATCCTGAAACAAGCATGTCTTCATACACAGTTTCATCTATAACTCCAAAATTAATTGAGCTACTATTTTGAGACTTTTTACTCATTCACAAGATTACAATTATCACATTTATAATGTTTATTTAAGAAAATGTTGAAATTCACTTTACACGGTCTTTAAAGACTTAAATGGATTTAAGTATGCCGACATGCAGTTTCATTTTGTTAAATCTCAGTCATTGAAGAGTCAATGTAGTTTAAAGCTACTTTAGGTACCATAAACTACACTGGTCTCACAATTTCTAAATTGAACCGATTCGATCGATTCTATTCTAGATCATCTATTCATTTTGATGAGTCTCGCCATAGACTTCTAAATTTATAGGGAATACCAAATCCTACGTCGTCGTCTAAAAGTACAACAGACATTTAGACCAAACTATATTTTCTATTTTTTAGTTTAACTTTAACTAGGTTATGAATGGAGGAATAGTTTGGAAGAAGAGGCCTTCGTTACAGAAGCCCTCCTGAACCGTCTATAGACGTAGATCCCTATATTTAACTTTGATGCATGATCCACCCCTTACTTGGTATTTGTAGCTGATCTAAACCATGATAGCTTACATACCAGGTGCATATAGGTAAGGCTTAATGTAAAATCCCAATCATAAGCCCACCTAAAACCACATAATTGCATGACACATAGAACCAGAGTGGCACGGACTGGAAACCAACCAGCCTTCAACCTTCGATGTGGGGACCTGCTACTTCAACGTTGGTCTTCAACCTTCATCCAAGGGTCGCCTCCTCTGCGTCAATCGAGGGATCCCCTCTACATGCTGATTAAAAACAATTGTTGCTGATGAAATCAACAACTCTAATCGATATGGAATTACTGCTGTGGAATTACCGCTGTGGATTTTAAGACTTTGTTTTCCAAAGGATTAAAAGCTTTCCGCTATGGGATTACCTACAAACAGTATGGAATTTCCAAAAACATTATGGGATTATAATTTTAGATTTTTTCCTCTTGCTGGATTACATCAAGATCAGAGACATTTGGTAGTATCCTTTCATGTTGGAACTCATCCCCATGGACAGGCAATAACTTCCAAAAGGGGGGACTGTAGTGAACCAGACGGGGTTCTCTAATACATCTTTGTCTCTTTGATATGTCCCAGTGACACCTTTTCACTGATACTCTCAGAAAAATACATTAACACTATTTTATTACATTATTTTGAATCAAAACACAGTAAGTCACAAGAGACTCTCTTATTCCTCTATTTTTGTGTTAATGAATAACCTTGTGTTACATGTATAAGCATGTTCGATAGTCAAAGACTGGTTAATTCAAACTGTTTAATTCAAGTTGGAAATCCAATGTTATTTCAAAATGATGGTCACTTCTTCATATGATAAATCAAATGGTGAAAGTGAATTAATATGTCAGACTGAACTCCTGAGTTTGTTAGAAGTTAGAATACAGTTTCAATCAGTTGTTTTATGAAGCTGGCTCTAGTCTAATCTGTTCTCTCTCTTCATTCTAAACAACTTCTTAAAAACAATCTTCTTCTATCCGAGTGACCTTCATGCACTAACTCTTCCACTGGTTCGTTTGGACCAATCGGGGAAGAACAAGTCTGATCACAGATCCTTTTTCCACTGCCAGCCATTCCATTTGGAACAATTGGTTCCCAGTGGTCAAAATTATTAATCCCTCCGCTGTGAAACTCCAGCTCCCGGCTTCTCTGCATATCCACTCCACCATCCACATATCTCAGGTCAAACCTGTTTCGGTCAGTCGTCTGTGCCCACCCACTGACCTATCACCTCTGACAAAAACTAGTTTTTAAGATTCAATTTTGATCACAGACAACAGGAAGATTTGAAATGTTTATTTTAACACAGCTGTTGAAGGAGGTCGAGGTCCCTGGGCCAGGCCAATCTGAAGAGATAGAAGAGTTAATGAATTGTTCTTCTTGGATAATGAACAGATGATTAAACAGACAAGCACCAGCCTTCACTGACAGGTGTGGGAGAGGCTCCTTGAGGGAGTTGGAGTTTGTGACATCACCGGCAGTGAAGATTGAGAGGCAGAGCAGCAACGCTGAGCAGAACGTTGTTTTCAGGAGAATCTAGTAGAGAAATCCAAAGAGGCAAGTGAGTTTCATACACTGAAGATCACTCATCCAAGACAGAGTCCAAAACGTAATTATTTTAGTGTGGTCGAGGAGGCAGAGGTTGTTACCATAGGCAGAGAGTATAATCCAACACAGGCCAGGAAGAAGTAAGGCAAGAACTCTGTGAGACAGGCAGGGAGTCAAAACCAGGCAGGCAAAAACTATGGAACGAACGCTTGACATCTACTAACCAGAAGGATTTTAATAATCTCGCACTGAATGGTGGTGAATGTGGATGTTAAATACTGGGGAAAACAGGTGAACGGCATGAAGGCTGATTGCAGTGACCATAGAGTGGGCGTGGTGAAGGTTGACAGGAGCAGACATGAACACTGACAAGAGCTGAGACATAAACAAAACATGAAGGCAGGAATTGTGGCCAAAAATGTGACATTCGACTGATTGACAACCACCCTGCCTTTATGGTAAGGTCTATTCTGGACGTCCGACGTCGTGGTAGGGGCTTCCAGTATCTGGTCGACTGGGAGAGGTATGGGCCAGAGGAACGTTCCTGGATCCCTCGTTCCGTCATCCTAGACCCTAGCCTCATCACAACCTTTTTCAGGGTGCACCATGAAAAACGCCTCAGGTCGCCGAGAGGTGATTCTTGAGGGTGGGTGGAGGGCGCTGTGAGAGTACCATCTTTTGCAGCTTTTCCTCTCCAAGATGGCCGCCAATCAATACCACCTGACAATCACCAATCAACACCACCTGATGGTCATCACCCTTTTGAGGTGCCTTACTACTTAAGGTTGCAGCTGGATGTTACTCATTGCCGGAGCATTAGCCACTAATAGTACACTTATCTCTGGCCTGTGCTTATCTCTCGTGCAAAGTCTAAAAACATTTCTTGTGGTTACAGCTTACCTGCCTCCTCGGATCCTGTTGTGCCTTGGTCTTCCCTTGGTCTCACTCCTTGGTTCCTGCCGTGCCTTGGTTCCCCTTTGTTTCTGCTCCTTGGTTCCAGCCGTGCCTTGGTTTCCCTGGACTCCCCTCTCAGTTCCTCGTGCCTTGCCTTCCAGCCACACGCCTGCCTGCCTTTCCATTTGGAGTCCACTTTGGTTTTCCTTCTACCATCCTCCAAACTGTAAGACAAAAACCCTTTTGATCAATATCATCATCTCAATCCAGCAGCCAGAACCCTCTGACCTGCTTCTTCCTCCTCAGAGCTCCAGATGATGATCTAAGCTTCACTGTAAATAATAAACACTGTCAATTGAATCTGAGTCTTGCCTATTTTTCATGATCTCATGCTACTCTGAGTTCATCAAGTCGTAATACTCGTGTTTGCATGGATTTTCTCAGCGTACTCTGGTTTCCTCCCTCAGTCCAAAAATATTCATGTTAGGCTGCCTTCAGGCTCAGGTAGACTTTAAAAAAAGATATGTGATCTCAATGATATTTGTCTGGTTGAATAAAGAGTAAAAATGAAATATAATGCTCAAAAATGTAAATAAAATTAAAAAAAGTTCTTCAAAGCTCATTGAATAGTGAAGAAGGTTATATCATGCTAAAGTACCGGTAGTTCAAATCAGCTTGTTTTGCAGTTCAACTTTGCACTGACAGTTGAAAATGAGAACTGCATGTACTAAAAATAAACTTCATTAAGTTTTTTGTACAAGTTGACTTCTGTAATTTTCTTTTTCGCCTCAGATTTTATGGATTCTTTCAACACAGGTCAAATGAAAATACTTGTTCTTTACAGTTAAAGTGTTAAACTGTTCTGAGAAAGCTAAATGGCTTTGATTTGCTTGACTCATAATAATTTTATCCTGAAACAACCCTCGTAAGGATTTTACTCAGGCATTCAGGCAAAAAGATCCCCATTGCTTACCGAAGTGCTTTTGTTGTAAAACTTGGGCTTTTCTTCATGCACACATGAAGCCATTAGCCTTTGATATTCTGCTGTTATGTCTGAAGTTTTCCCCTCTTTCTCCCTGTAACTGAATGCGTTTATTATCTTTCAGATGTGGATGAGTGCACTTCAGGCCTGAGCCACTGCAGCAGCTTCGCCACCTGCTACAACACGCCAGGCTCATACAAGTGCAAATGCAAAGACGGCTACAGGGGGATGGGCCACGACTGTAAACGTAAGGCCACGGGAACAGAAAAGTTCTACCCGATGCTCACTTTTTGCCTAGAGGAATGGAGGCCTCTTGATTTTCTTTTTTCCTGAATTAAAAATACAAACAGTTGGCAAGCAAGAAAAACAGAAGAATTGTGCTGGTTATGAAAACACTTTCTTCATAACAGAAGTCAGTTGGTGCTGAAATCATGCTGCCTCCTTTATCACACGAGTCCAGCAGGAGTCCAGCTCACTCTAGACTTTCTAATGAGCCAGAAGGAGAAATCATCAAAAGTGGGAAATACTTTCACGTTGCTTTCCCAAAATGCAGATAATTTGCCTGAAAAGAAGCAATTTAGTTTAGCTATTTTTGTTCATTGATTTATTTTTGTTCAATATTTCAGTGCACAGAGGAAAGAGGATACCTCTTGGAAAGTCTCCCCTCACCTCCCATCACTTCATTAAATGGCGTGACATGGGAAGCATTTGTTCAGAGAGTCGAGTTACAATATTTCATTTGTGGCTCACATATCAAAGTGGCATGAAACCTGAGAAATACTTGAGTTCAAAATACTTCCTTTAATCCACTTTTAGTCCTCGCTTAGTGGCGGTTGCATCAGAAACTCTCCACCCAGAAGTCTTGAGTCTACTTGAGACAAAAGCCAAGAGTAAAGGAACAAAAATTAATTTAAAGGAGAAATGTAATCAAATCTGAAAAAATCGATATAACAAGAATTTCATTTAGTAAACAACACACATAAACATACTTAGTATGCTTTTTTCAAGTCAGTAGCTTAAAGGGGACCACATGTAAGTATTTAAAAATTTTATGTTATGTCTGTGTGCTATCTTGACAATATTAATTCATTTTAATACACAAAATAATTCTTAGATAATTAATTATACCCTTTTTAATTCTGCCAGTTTTAACTTTCGTTTTGAACGACCGGTTTCTGATAGAAGTTCTGAAGTCCACGCCCTTCAACGATCTGTTTACGCCCTCTGCACAGCCAGTATCTGTAATGTGTTGTTGTTTTAAAATTAGCTCGTTTTTTATTACTCATTTGACTTACTGTTAGTGTTAGCTTAAGATAACTTACCGAAACCCGTCTGAGCGCGCCGCAGTTTGCTGCTCCTTTTAGCATGAGACCACCCGAATCCGAAGCTAATGTTAGCTTGTTCCTCTTCCGGTTTTCGCCAGCTCCGCTCGTTGCACGCGGAGACTTTGAGAGTTATCGCTGTTCCAGTCAAGACACACAAAGTTCACCAAGTGTCTCCCGTAAATTAATCGGTAAAGAGAAGGTCCTCGCTGTTGCGAGGCTTCTGCCAGGCTGCTGCGAGGCTGCACAGTTGAAGCTCCGCTCCATCGCGCCAGAAGAGGGGCTCGTTGACGCCGGTCCCTACGTCGGGGGTCTGCTCGTTTAATTTTTGCCGGCTGCGCGTTTGGAGCGATCGCAAATACACTAAAAATTGAACTAAAACATAAAAATAACAATTATACTTTATTTATAAAGCCATTTAAAAAACCACAGCTGCAACAAAGTGCTGTACACATGAAATTAATAACATATAAACAAAAGATGAGATGAAATCATGAAAAACAACAGTCATGTGTTTAATACAGAAATGGGTTGAGCCTAACCAGGGGTTGCTAGGTGAGGGGCTGGACTCATGTTGGGGTGGGTTGTCCTCGCGCCTGTGACGTCACAAGCGCGATTGACTTCCAGTTTATTTCAAAAACGAGCCGTTTTTATCACAGTAAAATAAATCTACTTAGAGTAAATAAACCACTGGGTGCATTTTTTTGGCCTTTGGACTGTTTTTTTATGAAGTAAATACCCAAAGTTGAGTAAAAAAACATTAAAAAGTGAATTTTGAATGTGTGGTCCCCTTTAAAGAAATAGTTTTTTTACATTTTTCCTGCTACATGCCGAAGTGCAGTGATTTCTGTAGTAATTTTCTGGACGCACTTTTATGACACAATTAAGACCTCCTTTGCTATCTTACAATAACACTGAAGCTATAAACCCATCATTACTGTCCTCTTGTCTGTCATTTAAAATGGAAGCAGAAGACCTTTTTGAATCTGAAGGATATCACTTTAGTTTGTCAAAAACAGTTTGGTGATTTAGTGCATTAATGGGCATTTCTATCCTGGAAATACGAATAGCCTTCGCATGCTAACGTTAGCATGCTAGCGCCGTATGCTAACGTTAGCATGCTAGCGCCGTATGCTAACATGGGAGTGGGGGTGTTGAAAATGTCCTGAAACAGTTACCAATGTCTTGTTAAGCTCTGTATTCCACAGAACATAGTAGGATCTAAAATGATTTTTAAAGATGAAGGAGCAAGTTGAAACATGCAGGGTCTCCCTCCTTGCTAGCAGGCTCCATTGGGAGCTGCCTGGCTAACTAACTACGGTGGCCCTACACGGCCAAAATTCTACAGCGGCCGAATGCACAGGAGCGGTAAAAATACAATATAAAATTTTAAAAAAGTTTTAAAATCTATTTTGGGGCTTTTAGAATCGATTCTGAATCGCCAGGACTAAGAATCTTGATTCTTTAAAAAATAGATTTTTTTTTGCTGCATCCCTAATTGCTACACACTGAAACCTTTTTGTCCACTACTAGATTTTTTTTTTATTAACACAAACAGAACTACAAAACACTACATAAACAAAAAAATATATACAAACTCTTGTGAATGATAACATAACTACAGTCTATAAGCTAGGGGGCGGTTTACAAAATGATGAAAGTTGAAAAAATACTAGATACACACACTAATATTACTGTATGAGGGACGACCATTGCACTGCCTATGTCATATTCAGGGGACGGAGAGCAAGCAGAGGGAGGGGGGTCAAAAACACCAGGGGCCTCATGTATCAACCATGCGCACGCACAAAAACATTGCGCACGTCACTTTCCACGCAAAGTGGCGTATGTATCAAATCTGATATGAACGGGAATATCTGCGCTTCCACGTACAAATCCACGGCTGCTCCCCTGCTTGCGTACGCACGTTTCTGTGGTTATATTTCCTTTGGCGACACTTACAGGTGATTCTGAGAAACTGTGTCCATGATGTGAAAACAATCATTAATCCCACCAAACACACATGATTAACGATTATTACATCCACATGGACGCAATTAGATGAGTGGATATAAAAGCATGCGCCAAATAGTGGCAACGATATTGACAACACTGAGATGTGATTTCTTTAAATAAGAAGTTAACCAAGCTGTACCAATATGCCTACGTTTAGGTCAGTGTGTAGAGCGCTTGCCTTTAGTTCCAAAGGTCATGAGTTCGAATCTCGCATGGTACAATGTTTTTTTTTTCGTTCCAGATTTAAATACACATGACAACTATTTACAAACCAAGAAATCGTCTGCTTCCATTCATTTCATGTATTGTTCTATTTCTTGTTGTTTCATTAAATAGTTTTCCTGTGTTCTTCAAATCTGGAATAACAAAATAAAAAAAACGTTGTACCATGCGGGAGTCGATCTCAGGACCTTTGGGACGAAGGGCGGGCGCGCTCACCACTAACCTATACAGGCATGTTAGAGCAGATGGGTCAACTTCTTGTTTAAAAGTGGATGGTATGTTTTGCGCTAGGCGTGCCGAATAAAACCTTTTTCCGTGCTTCTCTGCCTCACTCAGAGGTGATTCCTGTTCACAGTCCGTGAAGTTCCTCTTTTTTCCACGTTCCGACATGATTTGCAATGGAGCAGAGACGACATTCCTGTCGTGCATGGCATATTTGAATGACTTTGCATATTCATACGGAGGCGTGTCAAGGGCGGAGTCGGCCACTCTCTCATGTGCGCTGAATGGACCTTACCAAGCTCCGCCCACAGGGCCGCGTTTCATTGGCTAATGCCCATAACACGTCACAGCGCAGCTTCCACGTGCGTGCCGGTCTCACAAAACAAACGCTACGGTAGCGTTTGTGAGACCGGCACCACATGCTACTTACATTGCTAGCTAGCATACGTGCAGATTTTTTCTGCGTCAGGGCTGGAAAAATGCTCCTCCACCGTCAGTGGGGTATCTGTACAGGAGATGTCAGGTACCCTGACCGTATTTGTGGAAGTAAAATTCACCGTTTCCCTATATGTGAAACTGAATGCCTTGCTTGGATCAAAGCTTGTGCACGACCACAAAACTGAACAATTATTTCTTTCACCAGCAGAGAAGGGTTGACCTGCTTTTGAAACCTGCTAGTTAACAACACGCGGTCACGATGAGAGAAAGCCACAGTTCACTGAACGTCCTGGAAGTTGGGAAGAAACAGCTCCGCTAACCCCACATGAGCTAGCTAACGCAACGAGCTCTACTGTCGATTTCACCTAAAACTGCACAAAATCGTGACACGAAGGCTGGATTTTAACTAACACACCAGACGGCTGAGCTCGTTTGCCCTCACAAAAGTCGCTGTCGGCGTGTTTAGCAGCTAAAGCAGCAACGGCTAACCAACCACTTAAGGAATGAATGGAGATTACAGTTAGCATTAGCTTTGCGACCAAGGCACACAAACTTTTGCCAACAATAGAAATCGCTGATTTCAAAAGTAACCCTCAAAACCATGAATGCCTGACTTACCCAGCCTTGCAGGACAATAGGCATCAGTGATCCTGTCCACAGCTGTAATAATGCTGAGCCTGAGCGTGTGAGGAGCTGATGTTTTTCCCCATCAGACGGTAGCATTTGCGGTGACGCGCACGCTGTTTGGAGGCATCGCGTGGATCAAACAACTTGATAACGTCCACAAAAAAAATAACATGAACTTGTTGGTTCCCCTGTCCATTGTCATGGCTGATATTTTGTTGGAATCTGGCAGAAATGATACACTATTCGACTCAAAAATACCCTGCAGTCAGTCGACGCCATGTTTTCTATTGACAACAAAGCTGCGCTTGGGAGACGGGCAGCCATCTTGGAGCTTAGGGGGGGTTTCTGGGCGGAGCTTGGTAAGGTCCATTCCACGTTGATTGTGTTGTACATAAGGAATGTGCGTGGATTCCGGTGTACGCACAGTTTGATAAATCTGGATTTTTTTGTGCGTGGACACTTTTCTGGATTTGTCCGTACGTGACTTTTCATTAAGAAATCTACGCAAGTCTTTGTACATGAGGCCCCAGATGAGAATTTTTTCACTTTGCAAAGTCTAAATTTGAGTTAGGATGACATTTTTGACTTGTGAAATTTTCTCAACAAGCTTATTTTATGCTTTTCATTAGACTACTATTAGCTTAAAAACACTTTTCATTTCTCCTTTAAATTCATTAGTGTTCAGCTGTCTGAGCACAGAAAGCTTGATCTTGCAGGAAATCTGGCTGACACAGAAATATTTACTCATCAGGATGGCTGCACAAGCAGAAAGAACACAGCTTTAAGTCTGGTATTCACGCTGATCTGATATTTTGCTTGTTCAGCTTCTATTTTAGTGAGAATTCAGAATGTTAACATTTAATTTATCGATATCTGGAGCAGTCTTAGTGGGTGAAATAAAGCATTCCTCTGTGAAAGTCAGGCTAATCACTGCAGTTATTCCACAATTCTATATGTCATTAATATCTAAGTGCTCATATTTCAGAATCTGCATTCTCTTTTAATTTCAGCCATTCCAAAGGTGGTTATTGACCCTCCAAGACCTGGCAAACAGCCACCCAATCATCACAACCACATCCCAGATTTGGATCACAAGAGGTTCCCCACAATCCGCCCGACAGTGACACCAAAGAAACCTATCATTACTGTCCCCAAACGACCAGCCACAACTATGACCAAAGCCCCTCTGCCTCCCAGGAGGGTGACCCCTCCTCCACCCAAGCCAGCCTTGCCAACTCACAAGCCTTTCATGCCAACAAGAAAGCCCATGCACAAACCCTACATACCACCAAAGCCAGTGGCTCCGACCAGACGACCCCCACCACCTCCACCAGTTACACCAGTAGACAACACCATCCAGAAGGAAGTCACCAAACAGAGAGGCGATGTGCACAGTAAGAAATACAACTTTCTTTTTATTTCCCTCTAACAACTGACTGAAATTTCAGGAACATCATGCCTCATAGTCTGCCATTTATAAACTATTTTTCTGTCATACATTTAACCTTTATGGTAAATGGTAAATGGAGCTTACTTATATAGCGCTTTCCAGCCCCCTATGAGGGGCCCCAAAGCGCTTCACAGTACCAGCCATCCACCCATTCATACACACATTCATACACCGGTAGCGGTAAGCTGCCATGCAAGGCGCCAGCCAGTCCTACCGGGAGCAACTCGGGGTTAAGTGTCTTGCCCAGGGACTAGGGCTTTAATAGACTACTTGAGTAATTGACAGATCGATTACTTGGACCTCTATTGAGTTCCCTTTCAGTCATGTTCTCTCGGTGCAACATACTTTCTATGGGAATTGCATCCCCGCGCGATTACCTGAAGGAATACACTCACGCCTTTACGGCAGGGGCGTCACCGCCGCACCAGAGGCCCCGCCCTCTGGGTATTTAGGCGGTGGGCGCCCCTCCATCTTCCTCTTTTTTGCCCTTCACCTCGCTTAAACACCTGAACTTCACGGGACTTCTCTGTTGTCGCATCGCTCGACTGAGGTGAGCTCGCTCCCTACACTGAGCATACAGAGAAATTTTCATGCGCACTACTGGGCTGGCGAAAGCTAGTCCGGCATTTTTCTACTCACCCTAGAAGTTTTCTTCTTTTCCGCAGGTTTTCGCTCAACGGCGCTAACTGCGTCACAACCTCCTGCTAACCATAGCAGGCTTTTGAGCGAAAGAATAGACGACGGAGAAGACAACTTCGAAGTAAAGAATCTTCAAATCAAGCCACGCTTCTCGCAGGACATGCTCCCGAGAAGGAAAGATGGAAGACAAGGAGGAGAAAGACCAGGACGACGAGTCCTCGCTCACGCCCTTGCCCCAGCGGCTGTGGCCATTCCCTTTTGGCGACGGACACCCACGAGGCCTGTCCTGTCTGCCTAGGGATTCTGCATGCAAGGAAGGCGCTAGAATTCCCCGACTCTTGCCCTCACTGCCGTCGAATGTCGGCTACAGTGAGGAGACGACGGGCTCTCGCACTGGCCAAATCCATGGCTAGAAGCGCAGCGCTCAAGGTCGCACGTCGGCTTCCTCCTGCTCCGGAACCCGATAGCGTGGACCTGGAATGCAGCGGACAAGTTGGAGAGGACGAAATGTCGGACTCCTCCGGGGCCGCCGAGGACTCGACACTTGATGTGTCCGACAACACCACCAGCCTGATCAAGAAAGGTCATCAGAGACTCTACTTCCTCAGACGGCTGAGACGAGCTGGTCTGAGCAGCCCAGTCCTCACCTCCTTCTACAGGTGTGCAGTGGAGAGCATCCTGTGCTCTAGCATCAATATGTGGCATGGAGGCTGCACAGTTGCAGAGAGGAAAGCTCTACTAGTCTGACTTTTGGCCTTGTTTTAATTGGTGAAGGCTAGCGTTTCTCGCACCCTCTCCCAATTCACTTTCGCCAACCTCATAAGCGGTTGAGCTGAACTAGCGGTGCTAGTCTGAGTTTTGGCCTTGTTTTAATTGGTGAAGGCTAGCGTTCCTCGCACCCTCTCCCAATTCACTTTTGCCTACCTCATGAGCGGTTTGGTAGAACTGGTGGTGATAATCTGAGTTTTGACCTTGTTTTTTAATTGGTGAAGGCTAACATTTCTCGCACCCTCTCCCAATTCACATTGCCAACCTCATAAGTGGTTGGGCTGAACTAGCGGTGCTAGTCTGACTTTTGGCCTTGTTTTAATTGGTGAAGACTAGCGTTTCTCGCACCCTCTCCCAATTCACTTTCGCCTACCTCATAAGCAGTTAGACTGAACTAGTGGTGCTAGTCTAAGATTTGGCCTTGTTTTAATTGGTGAAGGCTAGCGTTCCTCGCGCCCTCTCCCAATTCATTTTTCACCAAACTTGTTCTCTATTGGTGAAGGCTGGCATTTGCGCACCCCCTCCCAATTCATTTTTCGCCAAACTTGTTCTCTGTTGGTGAAGGCTAGCGTTCACGCACCCTCTCCCAATTCATTTTTTGCCAAACTAGTTCTCTATTGGTGAAGGCTGGCATTCGCGCACCCTCTCCCAATTCTTTTTTCACTAAACTTGTTCTCTATTGGTGAAGGCTAGCGTTCGCTCACCCTCTCCCAAATTCACTTCTGTTGGTGAAGGCTAGCGTTCGTGCACCCTCTTCCAAATTCGGCCTGTCCATCTTACATCTTGCTAGTAGCTGGTGGTGCCAGCTCATCTGCTGTGCTGCAGTTTTTTCTCTTGAGCAAACTGCCTACAGTAGGGAGCATGGACGGTTCTCACTGCTGCATAGATTGAGAGTCCGTGCTCTAGGCGTATGATAGTCACGACCTGCGTCTTGCCTGCCTGGGACATGACCATCTGCTGGAGGCCCTGTCGGAGAACCCCTGTATGAACTACAGCTTCATGCCTCATTCTGTAAGAGTGGCTCGGCTGGCCCGGTTTTGCCCCGAGCTCAGCAGTGGCCTCCCGCCTTCTGGACAGTAAACTCCACCCTGGCGCTTGAAGCGCTGGACTAAGACCAAAGTCTCTGTGGGCACTCTTGGGAAGAGGCGAGCCAAATCTGATCAGGGTCTTTACACGAGAGTGGAGCAGCTGTCTGCAGAATTAGTGGAAATTAAGTCCTTTTTCCAGGCACGCCAACTGGGTGTTGAACCAATGGAAGCAACTGGACTCCCCTCCCCACTCATGCTTGAGTTGGCTGCGGAGGAAGATGTGTTATCCTTGGCTGCCTCTGCATCTCATTTTCGAGGGGACGAGCAGGAACAGTCAGTGACTGGTTCCTTTTCTTCGTCTCGGAGTGCGGTTAGTGGATCAAGTGACTGTTCTATGCAGGACGTTATGTGTCTTTGACTGAGCCATGTCGTAGATCCCTCCATGATCTACCAGTGGTGCCGGGAGTGCTGTTCGGTCCAGCTGCCTTTGAAGCACTCGAACGGACCGTCCAAGCATGACATACAAGGCGGCAGCTTTCGACCCTTAGCAGGGCGATGTCCCCTCCACCTCCGAGGCACCCGTCGGCTGTCTCCAGATTTCGGTTGCCTCAGGGTCCTTGCCCTCGTGTAGACCAGCAGAGACCCAACAGGACCTTTCGTGAGTCGATCTGCCAACCAGCTAGGCAGGTTCGGACAAGGGGCTCAGGTTGCCATCCCCCTCCCCCCCCTCACACACACTCGGCCTCCTAGAGGCCGGGAGTGGCTGTCTGATATTTCTCCCACCAGCAGCTCAGTGTCTGGGTTGCTCACGCCGTGGACGCATGGGTGATTGCTACTGTCACCCATGGTTACTGGCTACAGTTCCGACAACGGATCTCATACCTGGTCAAGATGACAGTAATTGCCTACCCGGTAAAGGCCCGAGCACTAGACCTTGAGCTTTCCATCCTCCTGGCCAAAGGTGCAATCGCGGCAGTGAACCCTCTGCCACAACCCATATGCTGTTCCTCAACTTACTTCCTTGTATCAGTCACTCGGGTGGTACCCTTAGACCTGCTGTCTCTTTGCCCCTTGCGAGATGGCTTAATAACTTTAGTCTGGATGCCAGGCTACACAGGCATTGCAAACTCGCAGTGCCATGGCCATGTCTTCATGCCCTGACTCCATGGAAGGACGGAGATTATCTGTCCAGGGGTGTCCCTATGGAGGTGGTAGTGTGTCACACGGAAGTAATCACGACAGATGCCAGCTCCACAGGATAGGGCGCAGTGTGGCAACACAAAGCGGTTCAGGACCGCTGGGGCCAAGGGGACCGCTCCAGGCATATAAATGTACTGGAGCTACGTGCATTGTGTTTGGTACTCAAGAACTTCCCGCCCCACCTGGAAAGGGGACATTTCTCGTTCGGTCAGACAACACCTCTGTTGTCCACCACATCAACCACTAAGGGGGTACCAGGTCAGCACAACTTCTCGGTGTGTCCAGGGTGCTCTTGGAATGGGCCTCCACTTGTCTGTCCACCCTGCGGGCGACATACTTACCAGGGCGACACAATCAGGTCGTAGATTTTCTCTCCCGCCAGGGGTCTGCTCTGGGAGAGTGGTCCCTCCATAGCGACATAGTGTGGATGATCTAGGACCGTTTTGGTTGAGGGGAGGTGGACCTGTTTGCGAAAGAGGAGTCAACCCAGTGTCTTCTAGGGTACTCCCATATGAGGGCGTCTGGTGCGCTGGGCCAGGACGCACTGGCTCATCCTTGGCCAAAGGCCCTTCTATAGGCCTTTCCACCCCTTTCTCTGATTTGGCCAACCCTTCACAGAGTCATAGAAGAGGGCCACAGAATGCTTTCGGTGGTTCCATATTGGCCAGCACGACCATGGTTCCCGCTAGGTAGTCCCCGAATTACGAGCGCTCTGATCTACGAGGTTCCAGACTTACGAGCTGGCGAATTTTTGGAAAAAACGCAAAAAATACTGAGTTTTCATGTGTTTTTTCACCACAGTTAGTTAGCTAAGCATATGGACACACGTTTCCGATCATTTTTATGCACTCATAAGCAGTTTTTGGATGAAAATAGAGTGTTTGTAGTCGCGCTAGCGAAACCGTTCCAATTTACGAGCGAAATTCCGGATTTACGAGAGACATGGCGGCCGTTCCAAATTACGAGATTTCCGGTTTACGAGCGCCTCGTTGTAACGGATCTCGCTCGTAAATCGGGGACTACCTGTACTGCAGAGTTTATGTCAGGACGTTCCGTGGCATCTTCCGACCAGGAGGAACTTGCTGTCTCAGCTGGGGGGATTGTTATGGCACCCCAATCCTCAATGTCTTCAGCTGTGGGTATGGCCGTTGCAGGGCCAGGACAACAGCTGACTGGAGTTTTGAGACCTCTCAGATGCACCATCTTGGGCGCCAGGGCACCTTCTACTTGTCAGCAATACGAAAACAGGTGGCGACTGTTTTCACAATGGTGTGCTGATCACAATGACGATCCAGTTTCCTGTATAGTACCCACCATTCTGGAGTTTCTCCAGTCTCTCCTTGGTAAGGATCGCTCTCCTTCGACGCTTAAGTTCTATGTAGCAGTGATATCAGCTAATCACGCTGGCATCAATGACCGTACGATGGGCAGTCATAATCTGGTTTCTCTATTTCTACGTGGTGCCCGTAGGTTGCACCCGCCGAAAGTTACTCGAGCGCCAAGTGGGACCTACCCTTGGTTCTCGAAGCTCGGTGCCACCCTCCGTTCGAGCCCTTGACGTAAGTAGACCTGAAATGGCTTTCATGCAAGCAATGGCCTCAGCAAAGAGGGTTAGTGAGTTGCACGCTTTCTCAGTCAGTCCCTCATGTTTCAGGTGGGGCCCTGAAGGCTCTGGTGTTACATTGTGGCCAAACATTGCTTTTGTACCAAAGGTCTTATCCCACTCTCACCGTAACCAACCGTTAAGACTGGCACGTTTTCAACCTACGCCTGGCGAGGGGTCTGGAATGCTATGCCCAATGAGGGCACTGGAGAAGTACGTTGCAGCTACTGCCGCTACGGTACTCAGACCAGCTGTTTGTATGTTACGGGGGTCCTAGATTGGGCTATTCTCTTCCGAGCAGCGCCTTTTCCCACTGGATTGTGGATGTAATCTGCCACGCCTATAGCAGGACACCATTTCCTGCCAGTCGGCGTGAAGGCACACTCTACCAGGAGCATTTCTGCTTCCTGGGCTGCCCTGAGAGGGGTCTCACTGGAAGCATCATGTGCTGCTGCATTATGGGCTTCCCCAAGCATGTTCTCCAGCTTCTACAGAGCTAGCGTGGTTACCCCTCATCCTCTGGGCCAGATTCTTCTGCAAGGGTCCTCTGGGCTTCCTCAATGAAGTAGGTGCTCAGGATTCCTTGTGACATCGTTGATATTAGTCATTCAGTGCTTTCAGAACTGCCCTCTGGCGGTCAGGAGGGATGAAATAAAACGAAAGTTATGAATGTAACTACGGTTCTATGAATCCCGGATGACCGACAGAGCTTCTCTGTCACTCAGAATCCTTGCTTTACGCGAGAAGATTCTGTAGGACTGAATTAACGGATAACGCTAGGCTAAGTAGCCTCTTGATTGCTTATCCGGTCACATCTGTGTGACATCGTTGATATAAATACTCGAACAGTGCATGCGTGAAGGGAATATTCAGTGCTTTCAGCACCGCCCTCTGGCGGTCATCCGGGATTCATAGAACCATAGTTACATTTGCTACTTTCGTTTTAAAGGCGGAGATAAGATACACACATACCTATGTAGATTGACAAATCACAACTCACACCTTAACAGTAGGGGTTTATTAAGGTCTTTGTTAGTCTAATTCACAGATGAGGCTCCTCTGTTCCCATGAAGTGTGAAAATCGTCTGGGAAAAAGTCCTAAAGCTGCATTATACGTTTTTGAAAGTTGGAATCTGAGACCTCCTCCTCTGTAAAGCTGCAGTCTGTAAGTTTTCTAAAAATATATTTTTAACATATTTCTTCACTCTGTCACTATCTCCTGACAGACTGATGTTAGACAAGTAATCTCCGAAAAAAACTATATCCCCTTGCTTCTCCAGGTGGTACTAAAAGCATTTCTAAAAACCCACAGTGACCCGCCGTTAACCAGCCAATAAAAACAGAGTTTTTAACCAGCCAATAAAAACAGAGCTTCTCACGCCCTAACCCACGCCCCCGCCTGTCCCAGCCCCAGCGGCCGCGCACGTTCTCGTTCAAAGGATTGCAAAGCGATGCAAAACTGTTTTGTATGTGACACAAATGTATTAAATTCCCCTTCTTCATCCCTGATCTGGACTTTTCTTTTGTTTTTTTTTGCCAAAAGTCAAGTGATCGCTTCCTCCTCCGCTGACTCCATGACTGAAATTATGAGGAAATGAATGAATTTGTCACAAGCGAATTAAACTCGGGTTCAATGTGGCTACGTGAGGCTCTGCAGATTTCCTGGTGTTCTGGTATGCTGGACCAACGCTCCATGTTTTTATTTTATTTATCAGAACGTTTTATTACCATATAAACACAGAATATTGCAGCGGCTATGACAGGACATGCAGTGGAGGCGGAGCTAAGGAGGCTGAGCTGAATTTCAGCTAGAGCAAGGGGGAGGGACCAGAATGCTTTCCCTGTTGAAAATTTTTCTAAGTCCTGCGTTCTACAGAAACTTACAGACTGCAGCTTTAAGAGAAGGTTTTTCTTGCTTAATATAAACCGCTTCCTTCACACCCCTCTCAAACCATCTGTGTTCTTGGTCCAAAATGTGCACATTCTGGTCTTCAAATGGGTGTCCCTTGTCCGTGAGGTGGAGGTGAATAGCTGAGTTTTGTCCAGAGGAGGTGGCTCTCCGGTGTTGGGACATTCGTCTGTGAATAGGCTGTTTAGTTTCCCCACTGTAGAGGTCTGGACAGTCCTCGCTGCACTGGACCGCAGACACTACACCACTCTGTTTGTGTATGGGTGTTTTGTCCTTAGGGTGGACCAACCTCTGTCTGAGAGTCCTGCTGGGTTTGAAATGTTACAAATAAAGTCCAGTTGTTTCTGTATTGAACGTTTTTTAATTTGATCATGTCCTGGATGACTGAGAATCTTCACCAGCATATTTAACATTTAGAAATTCATAATTATTTTTTATCACAAGTAACATAAGTAGAAGATGCTGAGAACATGTTATGTGCCAAGTTTGTGATCTATTTAAAATTCCCACACATGAGACGGCTGCTGAAAACGTGCAGATATGATTACCTGCAGTGTTCCATCAGTGAGGACTGAACTTGGAAAAAGGGCCTTCTCCTACTCTGCTCCTGCTTCATGGAATATCTTACAAAAAGATCTGAAGCTCTCGACCTTGACTTCTCTAAATGGTTTTCAGAATCTGTTGGAATCCTGGCAAAAACCAATGCAGATTTGTTCCTGTCTTTGATTTTATACGTTTACCTTATAATGTTTTGCTAGTTTTTTGATACTTTGTTTAAAAAAAATAAAAAAATGTATTTCTCTCTTTTGTTTTTTTCTCTTTTGTTTTCTATTGTTTATTGTTTATTGTTTAAGGAAATTCTACCATTGCTGTTCATCGTTCTTTAGTTTTAGCAGGTCGCTTTCGTAAATGAGCCATGAGGCTCAATAAGGCTACGTTCACACTGCAGGTCTTAATGCTCAATTCCGATTTAAAAAAAAAATCATATCTTTTGATGTGAACGTTCACACTACATTTTAAATGCGACCTGCATCAGACCTGCATGACTCCAGTGTGAACGCTCTACGTTGCAGAAGTGACCCGCATGCGCAGAAGAAAACAGCGCGCTGATCAGTGCAGCTGTAGATGTGATGAAATATTAAAAATTGAGCTTCAGCTGTGTTCTGCTCCATTTCTCTTTTGGATCTGCGCTGCGGCTCATATCTCAGCCTGCGTGACGTGACATGCAGGCTGCGAGTTGCTTGTTTGGGCTTGTTTTCATGGGGCTGGTCGCTTGTTTTTGTCCTGACGCTGACGCAGCACCCTGTGTTTGAGGAAGTAAACATGGACGCGCGCAACAGTTTTCAGTGTGTGTTCGTAATTTTGAAGTTGTTCTCCAATCAGGGAGAGCTAAACATCCAAAGATGAAAGGCAAAAACTGAGAAGAAAGCAAGCGAGTGTTGTTTGCGTCGCTGCAAGTACAGAGAGCTCTCCCCCCCGCTAGCCCCCACCCTGCTCTGAGCTACAGAGAGTTCTCCCCCCCTCTAGCCCCCACCCCGCTCTGAGCTGCGTGTCCCCTTTGTGTCTGTAGAAACATGCACAGGCTCAATTAAATGAGCCGCACATGTTCTGAAAAAGTCAGATGTAAATCACATGAGCGTTCAGACTGCAGTCGCTTTGAAAACATAATAATAATAATAATAAACTTTATTTGTATAGCACCTTCCTACAATGCCTTGCATTGACCAAGGTGCTTAACAGGATAAAAAGATGAATAAACTGGAACAATAAATCAATGAAAATAGAATAAGAAACAACAGCAATAAAAGAAGGCAATGGAAATAAAAAATGCTACATACTAAAATAACACTAAAATAACACAAGTAATAAAAGTTACACACTGAAAGCTTTTTTGAACAAGTGGAAATAAAAAGGCAATGGAAATAAAAAATGCTACATATTAAAATACTAAAAGTAATAAAAGTTACACACTGGAAGCTTATTTGAACAAGTGGAAATAAAAAAGGCAATGGAAATAAAATTTAAAAAATTGCTATCAGATAAACATCAGATATATATCTGATTTAAAACCACATACTGAAACGGCCTGGGTCGGATTTGAAAACATCGGATTTGTTGCGTTCAGACTGTCGTAAAAAAATCGGATATGGGTCAGATGGGGCAAAAAAATCAGATTTGGGTCGGATTTGCCTGCAGTGTGAACGTAGCCTAAGATTTACCTGACTAAATAAAGGTTGAATGAATGAAAAAAGATATATTTCTTAAAAACACATTTTAATTGTCAAAATTCATTTATGTTGTTGGAAGAAGACAAAGTGCATCGATAGGGTTTGTGGGGGGATCTAGATCTAGATGATACACACAAACACAGACACACGCAACGAGAGACATCCAGATACCAAGAATTGCGGCAGAGCCTGGTCTCAGATTACCCCAGCTGAAAGCCTACTTCACCCTGCCAGCTGGTCCTGACCCAGTGTGAGGACAAGGATGAGTTACATTTGAAGTAGCTTCCATTTTACTCAGAATAGAAAGTTAGCACAAAAATGCTAACAACACTTTAATGACGACTGTATTATTTAAATTCCACTGACGTTTTATCAAACGAGATTAAAATAAAAGATTTTTGCAAAAGCCAATGAAAACCAGCCAAGACAATTTGTTACTTTGCCTCTATACCAACATCAACTACCTCATACATATACTGTGTACATTAACTTATATGCTGCTGTGCCACTCTTTGCACATGTCAACGCTAGAAACTTCAGTTTATTTTATAGATATACGTTTTATACTTTTTATACTACTATGCAAAAACTCAGGACAGTATTACACTTTTATTATTTCATTTTATGCTTATGTTCATTGGGTGTTTGGTGTTTTAGGGGTGTTTGGTGTTTCAGTGTTGGTGTAAATTTTCATACTTTTATACTATTATGAAAAAACTCAGGACAGTGTTACACTTTTTTTACTATTTTATGCTTATGTTTATTAAATGTTTTAGTGTTTAGTGTTTAGATGGTTACTGTTGCACCGAGGGACTGAGAGAAACGCAATTTCGGTCCTGTGTATGTCCTGTACATATTGCAGTTCTGACAATAAAGTTGACTTTGACTTTGACTTACCTCAGCTTTAAAGTACAAAAACAAAATCGGAATAAATAAAGTGGCCTTTAATAACACAGCTTGGCCCATGGTATTTGAACAGTAGGACCCCACTGAAAAGAGGCCAAGGTTATTTTGGGTCTGGCTGCATGCCTCACAGTGGACACGCTGATGTACTGGTTGCAACATTTGACCAGAGGTTGCATCAGATGAACTGTGGCCCTTTTATTTAGCATGACTCCCATTTGACCTCTGCTGTTCTTAAAGGTTTTCAGCTACTCTGGTAGTTTCAATACTCTGACCAAATATTTCTAATCCTGGGTGTGCACGAACTAAACCGTGACACTGATTTATCCCTGTCAAGTCCTTTGCTGAGCACTGATACAAAGCCATACAGCAGCTCCAAGCAATAGCAATGAACCAAGATAATACCTTGGTTAATCCTATATCCTGTTAATCCTGTGTCTGTCTCTCTCACTCCTCAGTCCCTCGTAACCATGGCCAGAACACCATCATTGATGTCGACTTTGACATTGAACTCGGCAACACGGAAGATGAAGCCAAAGATGATCCAGGTAAATATTCGACAGGCACAATAGGCAAAAGTTTACAGACTAACCACATAAGTGATGGAAAAAGAGGTAATAACCTCCTGCATAGCTGTTATGGAGGTGAAAATGTGCTCAGATATGTTTTTAAAAGAGGTGACACATTAAATTTAGCAGCATCATCTTAAACAATGACTCTCAGCCCAGAAAGCAATTTCAGATGTAGTCTATGTCTCAATTGCTGATGGCTCAAATGATTAATTGATTAGAAGCACATCAGTTTTCTGCCCAGTACATCTACATAATTCAGGACTTAATACAGAAATTCCCTTCATTAATACTGGCAAGATTTGTGAAGCAAAAGGATTGTGTGAGGTTCACTCAGCAACATGGGCACAGATAACCAAAATAATTGCTTATTTATATTCCACTAACTAAAAAACTACCTTTGCTAATGTAAAAAGTTAAGTCTGGTCCTCTGGACATTCAAAAAAGAAAGCAAAACAAAAATAATTGTAGAAACGTTTTGCCTTTCCTTCGAAAGACTTCTTCAGTCTGAGGAGCTGTATTCAGCTCAGTCTTATAAATAGCACCTTTTCATAGTGGATCAACCAGTTTGCTGCTGACAGCCAAAACTAGCTGCTCACATGATTAAGGAGTTCCATAAGCCTAACGATGGATTGTTAGCACCCTGATGGTTGCTTGCTATTCACAAGAGGCTGAGTGACACTAGCAATAACAGCATTGTAAGAGGGGGAAAGTTGAACACGGAGGCCTCCACCTCTGTTTAATGATGGACAGTTTCTTTTCACAAAGATGGCCTCCTTTACGCCTCTCTCAAACCATTGTTCCTCTCCATGAAGGATGTGAACATCTTCATCCCTGAATGAGTGAACGCTGGCCTGGAGATGAGTGTAGACCGTGGAGTCCTGGCCTGATGAGGTTGATCTTCTGTGCTGGGCCATCCTTTTGGCCAGTGGCTGTTTAGTTTCCCTGATGTAAGACTGATCACAGCCCTCCTGACACTGAACAGCATACCGGTACACAATATTACTCTGTTTGTGTCGGGGGACCCTCTGGAACACAATTTAGGAGTCATCAGGACGCTGTACCACAGAGCAGACAACATGCCCACTAACTCAGGAGCCAGGCAGAAGGAGAAATCCCACACAAGACAGGCTCTAGAGAAATGTGTACATCCTAACTGGGCCTTCCTGAAAGCAGAGAAGAAACCCAAACAGGACTCCAGCCAGCCATCAGGTAAAAAGGAGGAACCCAAACCCAGACCAGTGGTCGTTCCATATGTTGCAGGAGTTTCAGAGAAATTGAGACGTTTATTTTATAAACATAACGTCCCAGTGGCTTTTAAACCCTAAAATACACTACGGCAAAGACTGGTTCATCCAAAAGATCCAGTCCCCTGGCACAAACAGAGTAATATTGTGTATACTGTTCAGTGTCAGGAGGGCTGTTATCAGTCTTACATCGGGGAAACTAAACAGCCACTGGCCAAAAGGATGGCCCAGCACCGAAGATCAACATCATCAGGTCAGGACTCTGCGGTCTACACTCATCTCCAGGCCAGAGGTCACTCGTTCAGGGATGAAGATGTTCACATCCTTGATAGAGAGGAACGATGGTTTGAGAGAGGAGTAAAGGAGGCCATCTTTGTGAAAAGAAATCGCCCATCATTAAACAGAGGTGGAGGCCTCTGTGTTCAACTGTCCCCGTCTCAAGGCCACCGCATAGCTCTGCGTACGGCCGTACGCCGCTTTACGCCATTCGTACGCAGAGGTACAAGCGTAGCCCCGCAGGGATTGTATGCGCCAAGCTCAAATTTTACGACCGCGAACGCAAGCGCGTTGTCGCGCAATAAACTGCCCGGCGCCGGACTGTTTTGTATGCGACACAAATATATTAAATTCCTTTTCTTCATCCCTGATCTGGCCTTTTTTTGTTTTTTTTTGCCAAAAGGCAGTGATCACTTCCTCCTCCGTTGACTCCATGACTGAAATGATGAGGAAATGAATGAATTTGTCACGAGCGAATTAAACTAGGGTCCAACGTGGCTGTAGGAGGTTCTACACATTTCCTGGTGGGCTGGTCTGATGTGTGGGCTGCAAGACCAGCACTCTCTGTTTTTATTTTATTTTTTAGAACTTTTTATTAACATATAAACACAGAACACCGCACAGGTGCAACTGCCAGCTCGCACCTTTTTTTCCCCACGACCTGTCAATCAATTCAGTAGGCGTGTCAGCAAATGACCAATCAGCTACCTCAATTTGTCCCGTAGGTAAATGCTCTGCCCTACAGCTGCTCAAATGACGTCAAGAATTTGGTGCGAAAACGAACACTGAGCTATGCGGGTGAACTGCCTGCGCATAGTACGCGCGCCTGGCACGCATATGGCCGTATGCAGAGCTATGGGGGAGCCTTTACAATGCTGTTATTGCTAGTGTCACTCAGTCCCTTGTGAATAGCAAGCAACCATCAGGGTGCTAACGATCCATCGTTAGGCTGATGGTCCCCCATTAATGGACCTTACCAAGCTCCGCCCACAGGGCTGCGTTTCATTGGCTAATGCCCATTTCACGTCACAGTGCAGCTACCAGGCGCGTGACTGCCTCACAAACAACAGCTACAGTAGCAAGAAACGCATGCTAATTTACCCTGATGCATGCTCAATAATCCAGGTAGAGAACTCTAAAAAAGCGAAGTCTGGTCCTCTGGACCAGAGGGATGTCCAGGGGACCAGACTTAGCTTTTTTAGACATGCTAATTTACATTGTGAGCTTGTGCACGACCGCATTTACCGATACAACTTCTACACCTTGAAGCCTGTTTGTTACACAGTCTTACGTTAGCTGAAGAGATCAATATGCAATGTGTACCATATCTAATATACAGTACATTAAAGATTTCATTTCACCTGAAAAGGCTTTTCACTAAACTGTAATCCTGTTAGCCACGCTAGCACCGCTAGCACCGAGCACCGTGTATCAGACCAAGGCACACTCAAACTTTTGCCAATAACAGAAATCACTGATTTCAAAAGTAACCCTCAAAACCATGAATGCCTGACTCACCCAGCCTTGCAGAACAATAGGCATCAGTGATCCTGTCCACAGCTGTAATAATGCTGAGCGTGTGAGGAGCTGCTGTTTTCCTCATCCACCGGTAGCATTAGCTGTGACGCGCACGCTGTTGGAGGCATTGCGTGGCTCAAACAACTTGATATTGTCCAAAAAAATATATAACATGAACTTGTTGGTTCCCCTGTCCATTATCGTGGCTGATATTTTGTTGGAATCTGGCAGAAATGATACACTATTCGACTCAGAAATACCGTGCAGAGAGTCAGTTGACGCCATGTTTCCATTGAAACTAATGCTGCGCGAGGCTTTGTTTGTGAGGCAAGCAGCCATGTTGGAGCTTAGGAGGCGTTTCTGGGCAGAGCTTGGTAAAGTCCATCATGTGAGCAGCTAGTTTTGGCTGTAAGCATTAAACTGTTTGATCCACTATGAGAAGGTGCTATTTATAAGACTGAGGTGAATACAGCTCCTCAGACTGAAGAAGTCTTTCGGAGGAAAGACAAAACGTTTTCTATAATTTTTTTGTTTTGTTTTGTTTTTTGAATGTCCTGAGGACCAGACTTAAGTTTTTACATTTTTCTACCTGGATTATTGAGTATACATCAGGATAGCTTTGCTAATGCTAAACAGCTAAACAGATTTAAAAAAAATTACAGAACCTAACACTATACCACAAAAGTTTTGACAACTGTCACTCAGTCTGCGTCACATCTTTGTCTCCTTCCAGTTGAAGCTGTGTCGTCCAATCACATCTTGTCGTGTGCAAGCACAATAGCATGCCTAACGGAATTTTCAAGACACAGCCATAACAGACAAGCTTGTGAATTTTGTTAGCAGACTTAAAGCTGGCAAAATCCATTTCTAAACTGCTAATCCACTAAGTTAATTTTTTTTCTGATATAGCTGTTAGCATATTAGCAGAACTATGCTCAGCATGATTTAATAATGCCAGTGGTGAAAAAAAATACAAAAATGGCCTAATGATTTATTTTTTTGTTTGTTCATTGTGCATCATTTTATTTAGTCTGTCAAGAGAGAAAGTCTGTTTTGCTTAAAAAAATGAATGAAAAGTGACTCATTATTCCCTGGAAACCCTTTTTAAGAGACTAAATGATTGATGTCATTTTTATCTTTGGAGCTATTTGTGCAGCAAACCATAATTTATTGGACTGACTCAGTGATAAAGTCTCAGCGTCTTAAGTCACTAAGAAGATATCCTGATGCATGCTCAATAATCCAGGTAGAAAAATCTAAAAATGTTAAGTCAGGTCCAAAGAAGACCAACTTCAAGCAGAAACAATGTACGGTATTTTTAGAATAATGTTTGGCATGTTTGCAACATGAACTAGGAGCAGAAAGTAAACATTCACAAACTCTCAACTCCAGTGCAATTGATTGGTCCTCAAAAGTATCAACTATCCTTGTAAATGATGAAAAATCACTTTATTTTCACCAGAGAAAGCTTCATATGTCCTCCTGTGTACATTCAAAGTACTTCTGTTTACCAGTATATGTGCAATCCCAACGTCTCACCTAAAATAACCTGTTGTTCTGTTCAGAATCTGGCTTTTTGAGCTGCTTCTTTGATGATGGTCTGTGTGGTTGGATCAGGGACAAGGATGGAGACTTGCACTGGGAGACCACACCTGATCCAGCAGGTAACTAGATTCACCTATTTGCATTTTTATGAAACAAGGAACAGTGTTTTAAATATTAGAATTAGAAGTTGACCAGGTATCCCAGCAGTTCTGGAAATCAGGAATAACTTGGAAATTTTACATTTTCCAGATAGGGAAATCTCTGGGAATTTGATCACTGCTTTGCTGGTAAAAGGTGTAATTTATGAGATTTAATGTCTACATGCATTAATGCTAGTAAAGTATAACTGAGTCCATGTACTGCTTCTACTGTGTTCATAATGTAGAATTACTGATTGGCTATGGTGGCTTTTTAGTTTGAAATTTTATACACTATATTTAATATCAGGATAGATTGCTGTATGCATGTACTGTAGTCTACCATACACTTCCTGTCAGCTCTGAATCATAATCATAATGCCTTTATTGTCATTATATGCAAGTCCAATGGGATTGAGAGCCACTCCTTTTTCAGTACAAAACGTGCTTTAAAAAAAAAACACTAAAAATATAAATATGTAATGCAATATAGATATAATAGCACTATGAAAGTAAAAAAAAATGTTATTTCACAATTATGTAAATTTGAATACATGTATTGTACATTATGGATATTAGTGAAGTAATTAAGAGGTAAGGTGATTGAGAGGATGAAATGTCAGTAGCATTGCACAATAGAAGTCCAGGGGTTTGGGAAGTTAGATTGTTAAATCAGTGTATATGTGAGTTCAGTGTGGTAATGGCTTTTGGGAAAAAAATGTTCTTGAATCTGTTTGTTCTTGTTCTGATCGACTGAAGCGCTTCCCTGAAGGTGACGTAAACAGTTCAAAACCCATGTGAGAACGTTCCTTGATTATGCTTTCTGCTCTGTTGAGGTAGCGTGATGTGTAAATGTCCATCAGGGACGGGAAAGGGCAGCCAATTATCTTTTGTGCTGTCTTGACTACTCTCTGAATGGGACTCTGTTGCCTTCTGAGCATTTTGCGTGACTGAAATATATCCGTAAATTTCAATATTTTCTCAGGAGAAAAATCAGGGAAAACTGTGGCGATTAATCAGGGAAAACTGTGGCGATTTTGTTTTCATGAAATGGTGTCGTTTTAAATTGAGTATGACAAAATTATTACATAAATAGTATTTAGGGATGAACCAATCCACATTTTCTTACTTCCAATCCGATCCCGATATTTAAATCTGTATACAGTATCGGCCAATACCGATCCAGTTCCGATATCATCATCATCATTGATTTTATATGAGGCTGTAATAATCTCCTCTCAAGTACAATGTGTACACATATATGCATGCAAGTCCAAAAAGGCAACTTGAGGAAAGTTTTATTAATGTTGGATAAGTTTCAAAGTTACGATTAAATTCTGCTAACACAAAACGTGTTTTTTTTATACCTAGCTTTAAAATGGATATTAAAGTGATTAATTTAAGTAATTGTTTGTTTAAAGTTATTTTATATATTATTTTAAATAATGGGGTGATATAAGAAAAATTTTCTTCTTTCTGCACTCTTTTCATTCAATGTTTTCTTTTTGACGAATTTGTTTTATGAATGAATGAATGAATAAATGAATTAAATAAAATATTAAATAGCTTTACATCTGCTAAGCTCATGGCATAAACCAACACAGACACGTTCTTGTTTTTAGTATTTTACATCGCTTTATAATGTAGCTGTTTATGTTTCGGGTTTTGTTATACAGTTTTCTTGTAATTTTTAATTAATATGTTTTTTATGATTGTCTACTGTTGTACTGATAAATATCTCCTGGAGGGTAAACTACTTTGTATATCTTGGATTGTGGTCAAGTTAGTTTTACATTGAACATTCAAGCTCCGGGGCTTCAGTGGGACGCCACTCTTGCTGAACCGAAACACAGGCAAGCCGCGTCTTGGTGGAGGGACAGGCTGAGAGCAGCTGACCAAAATCAGAGTGCCTGCCCCGAATTGAAAAAGAAAAACACACAGCTGAATCCACGGAGCTCAAATCTTTACCTAGAAGTTGCTAAACGTCATTGTAAGAAGTCCTTCATTTTCTACAAATGATAGTGGTTGGTCATTAATTACTATTAAGTTTAGCAACTTCTCTGTAAACATTTGAGCTCCGTGGCTTAAGAGTAGGGGTTGAACGAGTACATAATTTTTAACCTCGACATTAACATAAAAAAACTCGAACGACGCTCGAGTAGCCGATGACGTCACAGTGTCTTCCATCCATCCATCCATTTTCTTCCGCTTATCCGGGGTCGGGTCGCGGGGGTAGCAGCCTAAGTAGGGAGGCCCAGACTTCCCTCTCCCCAGCCACTTGGAGCAGCTCCTCTGGGGGAATCCCAAGGCGTTCCCAGGCCAGCCGAGAAACATAGTCCCTCCAGCGTATCCTGGGTCTTCCTCTGGGTCTCCTCCCGGTGGGACATGCCCGGAACACCTCACCAGGGAGGCGTCCAGGAGGCATCCTAACCAGATGCCCGAGCCACCTCAACTGGCTCCTCTCGATGTGGAGAAGCAGCGGCTCTACTCCGAGTCCCTCCCGGATGACTGAGCTTCTCACCCTATCTCTAAGGGAGAGTCCAGCCACCCTGCGGAGAAAACTCATTTCAGCCGCTTGTATCCGAGATCTTGTTCTTTCGGTCATAACCCAAAGCTCATGACCATAGATGAGGGTGGGAACGTAGATCGATCGGTAAATTGAGAGCTTTGCCTTTTGACTCAGCTCTCTCTTCACCACGACAGACCGGTACAGCGCCCGCTTCACTGCGGACGCTGCACCTATCCGCCTATCGATCTCACGCTCCAGTTTTCCCTCATTCGTGAACAAGATCCCGAGATACTTAAACTCCTCCACTTGGGTAAGGACCTCCTCCCCGACCCGGAGAGGGCACGCTACCCTTTTCCGGCTCAAGACCATGGCCTCGGATTTGGAGGAACTGATCCTCATCCCGGCCGCATCACATTCAGCTGCAAAC
>JBBPBX010014842.1:36166-50318 GCA_038048925.1 Garcialebias charrua | reverse complement strand
TGGTGGCCCATGACCCACTTCAAACATGTTGGAGGGGGCTTTTACGGCCAGTAGGTGTGCTATTATGAAACTAAAATATCAATTTGTGGTCATATTTACTGGTATTTTTATATTTTAGGGCAAAAGAAAAGACTGGATTTATGGAAATAATTTTTTTTAAACTAATTTTATAAAAAATTCCAATACAAGTATGCAGGCTTATGCGAGTTCTATTTTAATTGAGGCAACAATTCATAAAGTTTCCTATTATGAAGTAGTAAAGCATAAAGTTAAAAAGGAGGCCAGTTTGTCAGATACATAATTTAATTTTAAAACGAAGATAAATACTTCAATTCACATTGACTTTTTTCTTTAACTTTTATTGTTATCAAGTTGACTTACCATATTTCTTCTCAACAACTTGCCTTTAATATATTCCCCATTTTGCAAAAAAGATTACACCGTAGCCTACGACTGGAACTGAGCTAAAAGAAGTGGCTAACAAACTGCTAGCATGATGTAGTCAACAAGTTTTACTCCTTATGTTTGTACCAGAGCCATATAAAGTCACTTTATATGGCTCTGGTTTGTACTATATCATTCACGTTAGCAAAATAAATGACTGTATAACTGCTAAAACCAGTAATTTCTTGTTGTTGGTACAACAACCAATAAACTTCAGTTTTATGTTAGTTTTGGTCAAAACTTGGAGCCGCTGAAGAGGAAGCAAAGAACAGCATGTGGCTCCAGAGCCGCAGGTTGCAGACCCTTGTTCATGGGAAACAACCCTTACAGTGCAATAAACGGTTGTTTAAACTTTTAGACTGGACTGTCTGAATGACATTAAAATCTGGCTAAAACTTAATTTTCTAAATCTAAATGAAAATAAAACGGAAGTCATCAGCTTTGGTAAATGTAACACCCTAAATGTTCTTGGCCCCTTGGCTTCATACAGCCACTCCAATGTCAGGAATCTGGGAGTTATTTTTGATAGTGCTTTTAAGTTAGACAAACAGATAAATGCTGTAGTTAAATCCGGTTTCTTCCAGCTAAGACTCATTGCCAAGGTGAAGTCTTGTCTCTCTTTCAGAGACCTTGAAAAGGTGATTCACGCTTTTATTACCTCTCGCTTGGACTATTGTAATTCACTGTATGTTGGTTTAGACAAATCATCTTTGCATCGTTTACAATCTGTCCAGAACGCAGCAGCTCGTCTTTTAACTTCAACTAAAAAATATGAACACATAACCCCTGTCCTGGCATCCCTTCACTGGCTCCCTGTCTGCTATCGAATTGATTTTAAGATTTTATTGCTTGTTTTTAAAATCTTAAAAGGTCTGGCCCCGTCATATTTATGTGATCTTATTAACATCTACACTCCAGTAAGAGCACTCCGGTCTACCAACCAGTTTCAGATGTCCCCAGATCCAAAATGAAATCCAGAGGTGATCGGGCTTTTGCGGTTGCTGCTCCAAAACTGTGGAACAGTTTACCTGAGAAAGTAAAGAGCGCTCAGACTGTTGACACTTTTAAATCTTCACTTAAGACTCATCTCTTTTACTTGGCATTTGATCCTCGCAGAATGTGAGATCAAATTTTGAGCAGATTTTATTGTTGTTGTGTATTTACTGATAGCTTTATTATGTTTAGTGGCACTAGATGCATTTTACTCTGTTTTTATTTTTTTAACTGTAAAGCACTTTGGTCGACTTCGGTTGTTTTTATGTGCTATATAAATAAAATTGACATTGACAAAGATTTATACTTTCGGCAGTAGCAGCTAGCTGTAGCACATCTGGTGCGGCCGGCTGGATAAAATATAATAGTTTTGCTGGTGTTTCTGTGTACAGCTAATTTAGACATGGTGTGATGATTTATATATCTGTGTTTACATATTAAAACATTTAAAGCGGTAATAAAATATTAAATGTCTTGTTTTTGTTTAAATATTTTTTATAAATTTTCCATCATTCTGGTTGAAATTCTGTTTATGTGTGGAAGAAATAAACGGAGTCCAAATGTTAAATAAAAAAAATAAACGGACTTCCTACAGTCTGACCCGTCTCATGAAACAAACGCTGTGGTTCTGTTGGACAGGAAGCGCTTTCTGTGGTGAGTGAAGATCAGCCCCTCTTTGAGCCGCCCTACACCGTCGCTCCGGCCATGCACATGAAAAGCGAGATGACGTCGCCCTGCGGCTTCGGTCAGGCCTCCAAACAGAGTCCAGAACCCGCCGAGTCCGAGTGGGTGGGGTCAGCAGCACAGAACCCCGGGAAGAGGGGCGAGCACGTCAATGGGACCAGGTGAGTCATGGTCAGGGCCGCGTAGGGCGAGGCGGGGGACAGGTTCCCGGACTCTCTGACTGTCCGTCTGTGTCGACACGCTGGGATTTTCCAGGTGTTGAAGCGATTTGTTTACAGCTTATGATTGTTCCTTTGTTCTTTTATCCAAACCGTGACGAAGAGATTCAACAAGTGATGAGAAGAATAAACAGACGCTAAATACGTTCACCAAATCACTGCCGCTTCTTTATTCCATCATAACAAAGCACATACTTCTACCACACAATTACTAAAACTACAGCTCATGGAATAATTTAATCATAAATGATAAAAGTTAAATAAAACAAGTTAAAACTAAAGTAATTTGGATTTTAAACTCACAGTCACGTCAAAAACTACTATGGATATTTTTCCAATTACCGTATTTTCCGGAATATAGGTCGCACCTACGTCAAAATGTGGACCTAGTGTTTAGCTCTGCTGCAAATGTCTGCCACAGGAGCGCACAGCAAGGCTTTTAAGAAGATTAACACTTAAAAACAATTATTTGTTTGATAAAAATTATAGCAAATATGTGTCTGAGCTGAACTTTTCTTTAATAAATGAATAATTTTAGCAGGATAAACACCTAAAAATATATATTTGTTAGCTGACATTATTGTAAGAGTGTGTCTCAGTTTAATTTTTGTTAATAAATGATTACAAATCAGCTTATTTTATAAAAAGCCATAAATAGGTCGCAACTGAATATAGGTCGCAGGGCATGCAAAAATGATAAAAAGCCGCGACCTACTCCGTATTCCGGAAAATACGGTAGATGCTTTTTGCTGATTTTTTTAACCTCTCGTCTACATTTAAATAAAAGTTTTGGTAAGAAAGATTGATTTTTAAAAATCTCTCTCCAGTGGAGATTTTAACAAATCTGTTCTGGTTGACTTAAAATACGGAGTTCCTTTCAGAACTTGTTTTTCTACGTTTAGCTTGATCTTGTCGTAATAAAAACTTTGGTTTGAAACTTCGCTAAAACGTCGCCCTTTTTAAAAAAAAAAACTCAGCAGACTCAAAAATGAATAAATTAAAGCTTTTAATAAGAAGAAATAAAAAGGCTGAAGGCATAAAAATGACTAATAAACCCAGGGAGCTCATGAGGAAACACGAGAGAACAAACAGAACAACGGAATGATGGAGAACCAGGAGTAAAGATGTGCTGAGGGAGGGGAGTGATTACTGAGTGAGTGCAGCTGGGTTATTTAACAGATGAAAGACAGGTGAGCAGAGGGGACGGATGCCTGGGGGAAAAGGTGATCAGAGACAAAACAAGAAAACTTTATTTGCCTTCAGAGTGATCCAAACCGTTTTCACATCGGTTCTTAGGACCGATTCGCCCGAGGTTCCAAGCAAGGCGAATCTTTCTGAAGTTCTGACGTCAGCTGAGTGAAGGACATTGATTGGCCAGGGAAGTGTCAATCATCCGCTTGCCTACATCACAACAATAAAATCCACACTTTAAAACCTTGCAGCGTTCGTTTTTACATTTATACCAAAGGCAACGCATAAACGGACTTGGTGGCACCACGAGGACGTTTCCAGGCTCGTTGGCTGATGACAGAAATCAGATGGAGATAAAAATGGACTCGATTTACGGGCTCCAACCAGGAAAGGGAAGGTGGTCTTGTATTTTGTGACTTTAATTAACCTAATATAGTGTTGCCTTGGGTAAAAAATACAACAATCTCGAGTCCGCATAGATCCGAGTAGACCTGAAACGAATCATGGTGAGACTGGACGATGGACAACGGCATAAATAACATTCTGAGCTCTGAAGGATATCAAAATCCACAAGGAAGTTTAGAACTAAACAAACTCAAAATATGAAACCACCCCTGGATCACAACTAGACTACAACATCGTGTCACATCACACTGAGGATCTTAATGAGGATTTCTTGACATCATTAAAAGAGGAAACCTCAAGTCAGATTTGGATATTGGGATTTTCCCAGCCGATGTTAAAAAACTGTTTTGCTAAAGCGCACCAAGAAAGTAGTGACATTTCAAAGTTTTTCTGTTCAAAACCATTGTTCGTTGTTGGTATGCTCAAAACATGGCTTTCAATTTTTGTTTAATATTATATTTCAGACAATATATTCAAACATTGTTATCATTTGAGTAAAAATGCCAACAACAAAAAAATGTCAGAAGAATTTTTAGCTAAGTTAGGATTGTTCTTCTTTTGTATTTTATAATAATAATAATAATAATAATGTCTATTCCTGTCATCTGCGTATGTTTCCCATACACAGACGAAATTCGTCTCTGCATTTAACCCAACCACCTACCAGGTGGTGCAGTGAGCAGCCCGAAAGCGCCCGGGGAGCTGGAGAAATAGGTGTGCACTCATAGACACCCCAAGCTGGGTAGTGGCCGGGATGCGAACCCGCGACCTTCGGGTCCGTAGTCAAAAACCCTGCCACTAGACCATCTTGGCTCCTCATTGTAGTTAATGTGGATGTTAGCACCACCCAGTGGCATATTGTGGGTATTTCAGCATTTTTGTAAAAAATCTTTGTTGAGATCTTTTTTTATAAACAAACATTTCAATTAAATTCAATTCAAAAATACTTTATAAATCCAAAAAGAAAATGTGATTTTGTTGTAACTCAATATCCCTGTTTCTTTAAGAGATGTTAAAGATGCTGATGGTTGTAGGCAGGAAGGATCTATTGTAACGGTCCGTCCCGCAGTGGAGCTGAAGTAACTGGTCACAAATGCTGTCCGATCCATCCACTTGGACTTTGCTGGCCTCTCGATTCCTACAGGCTGTAGGCAGAACTCCTCCCAGAGCAATGGCCACTCCTCCCGGAAGCCTGCCGAGCTCATCGTTGCTGCGGACAGATGGCTGCAGGTGTCGGGGGACGTTCCCGGTCCTTCTGCTGTCACGAGCCATGTTTCTTGCCAGTTCCAGTAGTCAGGCACAAGAGCACCGCTGGCAGGGAGACGGGAATGCATCCACTGTGCCTCCTTTTCAACTCATTTGAGATTTGGGGCTGTAGCTGAGATATTATTTGAGCTTTTCCGATGTTAATCAGCTGCTTCCGGTTGTAAAAAAAAACAAGAAAAAAAAAAAAACTTGTCATGGTTACGCATCATAACAAATGTCCAAAACTAAAAAAAATCAGTAAAAATCCTTCCAGTTGCACAGCATCGGATACCAGGGGAAACAATCATCCAAAAAAAGTGATTTACATCCAGAAAAAGAGGAATTAAAGTTTCCAAAAGCAATACCCCAGAATGAATGTAACAGAGCTACTCCAACATGCGGCGCAATTCTAGAAAAAGAACAGCACCTGGGCTCTCATCACACCTGAGGAGCGCCATACACTGATCTGATAGTGGCCTTCAGCTCTTCTGAATTGTTGGGTCTGGCGTATCACATCTTCCTCTTTACAATACCCCATAGATTTTCTATGAGGTTAAGGTCAGGCGAGTTTGCTGGTCACTTAAGAACAGGGCCCTTCAACCAGGTGCTGGTGGCTTTGGCACTGTGTGCAGGTGACAAAGGATGATCATAACTGAGGTGGCTATAGCTCGTAATCCAGTGACAAACTACAAACACATTTCCGCACAGACTCAATGTTTACATCGGCAAGTAATAATAATAATAATAATAATGAATTCAATTTATAACACACTTTTCATTAATGAAAATCTCAAAGTGCTAGTGTCATTTGTAGTAATTGCTGTGACTGTTGGTAACAAACTGCAAACATATTTTGTGAAAAACGTCTCCTATCATTTGTGAACATTCTGTTTCAACAAGTGAAGTGCAAGTATTTGGAGTGTTAATAAAAATTTCAGTAGAACAATCTCTCAAAGTACAGTAGATCCTTCACAGGACCTTGGTACCCATCGCAAACCTTTCTCAATATAGTTTCCAAAATTCAGAAAGTGTGAAAAATTTGAGACAACTTTGGAGGGTTTGAGACTAAAATCTCCCCAAACGTTGCAGTTTACCTTGTCCCAGTACAGTATCAATGAAGTGAGATGTCAAGTAAAAAATCATGTATTTTATTAGAGTTTTGTTTCCAACCCATCTTCAACAGTGAGATACAGTCGGCGAGGAGTGGTTGTGTTTTAGCTTCAAGCTGCCTGGATTAAGCTCAGATTTATTCAGATGTTTGTTTAAAAAAAAACTGATGCAGGATATTCCTGAGTTACAACAGTTTGCATGTGTTTTCAGCAAGCAGTTTTCGTGGCGTTCATTTTGTAATACCTGCGGTTTAACCAGCGGTGCTCACAGGTTTTGCTCTTTAAATACCGTTTCTGTGGAACGTTTTGTTGACATGCAGACTAATTTTAGGTCCTGTCACCAACAGATAAAAAGCTGCAAGAGGAAACTAACTTTTACTCTGCAAAATCTGCCAGAGATTACCCCCCCCCCGCCCCCATCCCCCTTAGGTGGCAGAAAGTTTACTGAAGCAGAATGAATTAAAGACACAAACTGCCTCTGAGTGAATTCATAGAAAACTTTGTGACGTTTCTTGCGTGTGTTTCAGCCGTGCGTCTCCGGTGGACTGCAGCGTCACCAAACGTTCCCGACACATGAGCAGCGACGGGACCCCGATGTCATACCAGGCCTCGTACCCGGAGCCCCGCATCAGCCCCCAGACCACCACTCCACCGAGCAACACCACAGAGGAGAAGAGGGTCATCGTCCCAGCAGGTGAGCTGCCGTCCTCGATCCAGTTGACTGGGCCAGTTTAACACCAAGAACCAGGTCCAAATCGTCACCTTTAAACCAGTGACGAGGGCAGCGCTCTGCTTCACAGTTTCTGATGAACACCGTTCAAAACGTGTGGCCTGAAACCCAAAGGACAAATGTAGTTCAGAGGGCTGTGACGTTAGCGTGAACAGAGACACGTCTGCGTTACGAGCAGGCGTGGACACTCATTTATAGTCTCCCTGCTTCCATTTTTAGCCCTGCAGTAGAACATATCCAACAGCAATTATCTATTAAAAATAATATTAATTATTACTAATATTACCTGGATTATTGAGCATGAACTTTGGTATCCAACAGCAACTTATGGCAACAACCCTCAGGTTGTGAACACTGATAGAAACTGAAAGATAAACCTTTCTTTCTTTTACTCTTTTTGTTATTGCTGCCAAATAGGGATGTGCGATATGGCATAAAATTCATATCACGATATGTATTGTGAAGGGTGGCGATAACGATATACTGTATCGCAATATGTTTTTGGTATAAAACTTGCAATAGGAATGAAAAAAAAGCATAGGGTGTCTTTTTGCCATAATTTATTTTGAAAACTGCTATACCACAAAATAATCTCTATTAAGAAAATTTCACTACTAGGTCCAGAGAGTTCTTAAATAATTAACAACTCAAGCATTACGCTTCTTTCTTGTAGTGCAAAACAGTGCAAAAATATATCTTGTGTCGTTTTAGCCATAAGTTTTAAACTAAAGAATATGTTGTTAACTCTTAACAGTTTCCAATATTGTCACTTAAGAAATGAACAGTAACAGAGCAGCATTTTTCACCAGATTATCTGAAGGATATTCTTATTCTTATTCCATACTCATCCACCCGTTCGCTGCGGTCACAGAACAGTAATCTCCTTCACATTCCGAGAACCAAATTAAGGACCATGGGAGACCGGGCTTTCAGTGTGGCTGCCCCCCGCCTGTGGAACTCTCTTCCTGACTGTCTGAGAGCCCCACAGTCTGTGGTTGACTTTAAGAGCGGCTTGAAGACCTTTCTTTTCAACCGAGCATACTCTACCTCCTCATGATTCTACTTTTGATCTTAGCTGATACTGTTATTGATTTTAATTGTTTTATTATTTGTTTTATTGACATTTAATTCTGTTGCACCTTGTAGCACTTTGAGATTTTCATTAATGAAAAGTGCGTTATAAATTGAATTCATTATTATTATTATTATTATTATTTTACACTGAAAACACTTCACCCTCCAACCCTCTAGTTGGCGTCTCCTTCCACTTTAAGGAGAGCTGACAAGGCAACCACTTTCCTCTGTGGCTTTGACCAGAGGGTCTCGCAGTAAAATCACACAACACAGCGATCTGTTCACAGATCAGAGGGCAGGTTTCTCTAAAGCTGACCAACGCTTACTTTAACTTTCAACAAAAAAAAAAAAAAAACTTTCAACAGAATAATAATAATAATAATGAATTCAATTTATAACGCACTTTTCATTAGTGAAAATCTCAAAGTGCTACACACATTGAATGCTACACACATTCATACACCGGTAGCGGCAGACTACCATGCAAGGTGCTTTCCAGTCCTACCGGGAGCAACTCGGGGTTAAGTGTCTTGCCCAAGGACACAACGACACATGGTGTGGGGAACCGGGATTCGAACCGCCAACCTTCCGATCGGGAGACGACTGCCATTACCACTACACCACGGCCGCCCCAACAGAACATAGCGTTTTGCACATGCATCCGAATATGACAACACTACGGCAAGTCGGACGTAGTTAGCTTATAGCTTCGCTACTTAGCACTCGAAGAAAATACTTTAACACCACTTACGCACAGTTTTCAACACAAAAAAAGTAACGATTAACTCTGACAACTCTGATTGTACACTTCAACACCACTTATGCACAGTTTTAAACTAAAAACAGTAAAGATTAAATCTGACAACTCTGATTTTACATCAGACAGCATTACTGCGGTTAGCCGGTAGAAGACAGATCTCTATCGTAGGCTAAATGTCAATCGTTTGTACCGTGTACCGTTAATATCGCACATTCCTACTGCCAAACATCATTTAAATTCTGAGCTGATAATAGTTTCTCAAAAAGTCTAAAATTGGTTTAAAATGACACCAACCAAGGATCACACTGTCACCCAACCTGCAGTGTACCAGGCCCTCAGGGTGCCTCTAAACTTTCTAAAGAGTTCCATTGGGGCCCGGCCACATGGCACTCGCCAACGAGCCTCTCCCAAGGGTGAGACTTTGGTACGTCAGTCCAGGTGAGGTGTTGGGAACTCTTGGTCTTGTTGTCATCGATAGGACTGTTAAATCATGCTTGCTCTGGCTCCTCACCCAGAACCTGGTTCTGAGAGATCCTCCATCTCCATCTTCTACCCTTTATACACGGTTATGTCACGGAGGCCACAGGACCTCCCTCTCCCCAGAGCCACTCTCCAGCTCCTCCTGGGGGGGGATCCAACATCGTTCCCAGACCAGAGAATATGTATAATCCCCACCAGTGAGTTCTGGGTCTTCCCTGGGTCTCTGACCAGCTTGGAAAACCCCAAAGGAAGACATTCTAATCAGATGAACCACCTCAGCTGACTCCTTTCGATGCAGAGGAGCCTGGCCACCCAAAGGAAGCTCATTTTGAGGATCTGGTTCCTTCAGTCATGAGTCAATCCTCAAGACCACAGGAGAGGGATGGAACATAGACAGACCAGTAAAGCCAGAGCTTTACCTTTTGCCCAAGAGAAGGTGGTAATTCATGGAGGTGTCTAATAGCAGCTACAGGTAGTCCTCGACTTACGACGGAGATCCGTTCCTACGCGGTGGCGTAAACCGAATTTCGACGCAAGTCAGAATATACGTACATACTGCACCATATACATGTACAGTACTGTATTACCAAGCACTTAGCCTATCCTAACACAGTACCCTACATAATTATCAAAAATCACATACATTTGGGAGCCATAATGAAGGGAAAAACAGTTCATAGCCTACTTGGATGCTGGTGACACCGTCCACCTCGGTCCATCTTCCGTATTCTCCATTCGTTTACGACGTAAAACCGCCGTCCAGCTCGGTCCATCCTCCGTATTCTCTATTAGTTTACGACATAAAACCGCGTTCACAGTACAGTTTTGTTTTTTGAATGTCCAGAGGACCAGACTTAGCTTTTTTAGAGAGTACAGTGCAGTATTCCTCCGCCGCTACATTTATGACGTAAAAGCGGAAACTGCGTAACTCGGCTTTTCAACAACAACAACAAAAAAAATTATGGGAGATGCGCCGTAACCACGAAACGTCGTAACTCGAGACCGTCATAACCCGAGGACTACCTGTATTAGATTAGATTATTATACCAGACATTTTTATTCTCATTTGTTCTCAAAAAGGAACAAATCTGCCACTGAAACCGACTTAAAGTTAAATTTGTCCCAGAAATACTTACAGGACATTCAGTTGTCATCACAAAGACAAAAACTTAAAATGATCCAGTTCAAGGTTCTTTATTGTCATTCACATCACATGTGGTACGTGAGGTGGAACCAGATTGTGTATTCAGGGTCCAAGTTACAACCAAAAATAGCACGAATATAAAGTATAAAAAGAAACAGTATACAGTATAAGGATCTAAGATATACTTTGTACGCTAAATGATACAATAATTTTACATGTTGACATGTAGGGGGTACAGGGGTGATCAGTTTTACTGATTTACCTGTCCACCAGATGTAAATTAAGCAGGGTTTAGACTGACACAAATTATCATCAATAATTCGTGGGTTCTCTCTTTTTCAGATTAATCCATAAAGTTGTGACCAGATACTGAGATGTAATTTGACAATGAAACGTTAATTTATGTCGATCCAGCAGGACTGAACCATTTATTAACAGAATCATAAAATTTACATCATAACATGTACATTGATTGATCGATCATATTTCCTATAATTTACTCGTCAGCAGATTTAATTGTGAACAACAGAAAACAAGTAATAAGATGATATATTACTTTATATCTGTAGGCAAATATTTCTTAAAGTTTAGTTACTGGCTTAGGATGGATAAGGTTTTAAGAGAAGGAGGAAAGAGAAATAGTACAACGAGATACATTTTTTAATTTTAAGAGATCCATCATTTTGTAGATGAAATTTTGGACAAACTTAGTTTAGATAACTCCAGTTTGCTTCACACGGAGCCCTCCAGGTTTTTGTGAATCAGTTTCTCCTGCAGTTGGTGTCAAGGACGAGTCCAACCTGATGTAAAATCCAACCTGCTCCATCAGTGAGTCACCAGCCGGGTCGTTCTGCTCGATAATACCCGGACGCTGCGCCGGAGCGGCTCGTGTGAACCGAGAACAATCAGGAGCTCGGGGTGTGGTCGTCGACGCCTGATTTGTTTTACGGCCTTTTCACACAAACACGCTCATTGTTTGGTTCTGGAAACCAGCGTCCTGAATCAGACTCTAAATATTCCAGTGGCTCGGGTCCAACTTAGGTATGTTACTAAACACTTACTGTAAAGAGTTTTACTACAAAATACTGGCAGTGGTATTTTTTTATTTACCAGGAAATGGCTGTGCTTTATATTAAAGCATCAACATGTCCCAGGGATTTACAAAAAGTATTTAAAAAATAAATCTCACCCAGTCCGTCTTTCACGAGGGCGACAGTAGGAACAGTTTTATTTAAAAAATTGCAGCGGCAAACGTCTTCAAAGATGAGAAGAAGCGAGCTGATGGATCTGAACAGGGAACGTTTGTAGATTTTTCTGGACTGGGATTGAACAGAGAATGAAATAAACCTAAATGTTTTTAATGTGAGATAATCAGGTGGGAAGGAGTTACATTGTGGAGAAGAACAGTTTTTTTGTTTTGTTTTCTGAGGCAAAGCGGAGTGATGGATCCTGGAGAGGAGGGAGCAATTTTATCACCACCAGGTGCAATGGCGGAGGGGGGGTGGGGGTGGCACTGGCCCCCATATATTAATCTTAGGCCACCCCAAACATTTGAGGAAATTACACTTTTAAACAAAATAAAACTAGAAAGCATCTTCTTCTTCTTTCAGCTTTTACCTCTTCAGGGGTCTCCACAGCGAGTCCATCTCATTCTGTCCCTCTGTCCTCACTCCAACTACCTCCATGTCCTCTCTAACTGCATCCATATACTGTATCTCCTCTATGTCTTTTTCCTGGCAGCTGCATTTCTAACATCCTTCTACCAATATGTCCCTCCTCTGGACATGTCCAAACCATCTCAGTCTGGCCTCTCTAACTTTATCTCCCAGTTGTTCAACATGTGCTGTACCTCTGATGATCTCATTCCTGATCTTATCCATCCTTGTCACTCCTAAGGAGAACCTCAACATCTTCATTTCTGCCACTTCCAGTTCTTTCTCCTGTCTTTTTGTCCATGTCTCTGTCTCCAGACCATACAACATAGCTGGTCTCACCACTGTCTTGTAAACTTTTCCTTTGACCTTTGCTGACACCTTTTTGTCACAAATCACTCCTGAAACTTTTCTCCATCCACTCCATCCTGCCTGGACTCTCTTCTTCACCTCTTTACCACATTCCCCATTTTCCTGGACAGTGGACCCCAAGTACTTGAAGTCCTGCACCTTTGTGACCTCTGCTCCTTGTAGCCTCACTGTTCCACCCCCTCCCTCTCATTCACACACATGTACTCTGTCTTACTACGGCTGACTTTCATTCCTTTTCTTTCAAGTGAATACATCCTCCTCTCCAAGTTCTCTTCCACCTGTTCCCTGTTCTCACCACATATCACAATGACATCTGCAAACATCATAGTCCAAGGGGATTCCTAAAAAAACTACAAAAGCGTAGTTTCCTGAAAGGGGTGGCCAGTTTACATTTAAATATGTATATGGTGGTGGCCATCTTGGATTTTAACGCAGCAACCCTATTTTTGATAGACCTTTCTTATGCCTAAATGCAGCCACACACCAAAACAGAAGTTGACACGTAGCTTTTTATTTATTTATTATTATCATGCTCACAACATGCACAGACAAGACGTATGGCAGTTCCAATCCACCTCTTCGCTCCACAACGAGGGACAATAAACCAAACTGTGATAGTTAATGATTTATCAAATGTTCGAAGATGGAGATTCTGTCAAGATTCAAGAAGCTAAAGATCCAATCTGTTAATTTTTTTATTCAGAGCATTTCAGCAAAGCCAACAGATCAGGAAAACAATACTGTAGTGTTTAAAGATTATTTTAATTATTAGATCGCGTTACTTTATATTAGCAGGTACTTTTGATAAACGTCTTAACATGTTTCGAGTCAAAATGAGCCTTTTGGATAATTTCAGCTACAGATTGTCTGTTCAAGGCTGCACAGTTCAAATAAAATCTAACCACAAGCTTTTGAAAAGTCTCGGCTGCTGAAGGTTTCACCAGTGTTATCAACGACGTTAAATCAGGATCAAAATCACAAGCGTGTCGGCGGCGTTTCCGCTCTTCTTCAGCACTTTCACGAGTTTCTCTGCTGTTTGTCCCACCAGAAACCACCACTGTGCAGGTTTGAATCCAACCACCCAAAGACCAAAACTTTAAATAGTTTTATACATCTTAAGAAATTAATTAAACTAATTTAACTTTAGAAATATCTCATCAGTTCTTCTGTTCAGATCAGCTCAGATAAACCCTCGTCTCACACATTTCAATCAGAAAGGGCTAAACTTTGCACAAATTATTTGTACGGGAAGTTAATCCTGTTGCCGATCAGTTCGACCACTTTTAATTATTAATGTTCTTTTTTTACGCGTTCTACAACTTCCCGTTTCTTTAAAAGCAATGAAAACCAAAACCACATAAGTGGTTTGATCTAAACAGAAGCCACAAAGTACCGGTAAATGAAATTAAAAATGTTTGGAAAGCTGAAGTCTTTGTTCGGGCTAGGGGTGCAGGAAAAAAAAAATTGCTTTTTTAAAGAATCTAGATAGGCGATTCAGAAGCGATTCTCAAAGCCCCAAAATCAATTTAATTTTTTTTTTTTACTAAATATGAATCAATATGTTAAAAAAACTGAAGTCTGTATTTTATTTTGAGTTAAAGGTTAATGCACTATGATAGGCTGAAGTCTGTTTACTTTATATATATATATA
>JBBPBX010014842.1:19410-35997 GCA_038048925.1 Garcialebias charrua | reverse complement strand
ATATTTAATTATTTGTCTATGATGGACTGGAGACCTGTCCAGGTGTCCCCCGCCTCTCGCACAGTGATGGCTGGACATGGACACCAGTGACCCCCGTGACTCTTAAAGGAAGAAGTGGGTAAAGATGATGAAAGGAAGAAGTGGGTAAAGATGATGAAATGAAGAAGTGGGTAAAGATGATGGATGGATGAATTATTTGTAGATTTTAATTTTATTGTTTTAGAGAAGTCCAGGCAACTAAGCTAACCTAATACTGGTAATTTAAGCTACAAAATTTAATACATTCCTGTATTATTTGTTCCTATTTTTGGTATAAATATCAAATGATGCAAAAAATGTGACAGTACAGAACCTAAAATTATTGTTTTAAATAAATGTTCTATTTGTTTACATTGTTGTTTAATGTTTTCAGTTTAAAATTATTGTTTTAAATAAATGTTCCATTTGTTTACATTGCTGTTTATTCTTTTCAGCTTGTCAGTTACTAGCCTGGCCCTCGCCATTCCTGCACAGCTCCGCTCAATTCTCATTTCCCTTCACTGCAAGCGAAGTGAAGGACAAGGGTCTGGTTTAAACCAGGCTAGTCAGTTACAAAACTGAAACAAAATTTATGACCATTTTAATAGAAAAATCGTTTCTGAATCAAAAATCGTTTCTGAATCGAAAAATCGACTTTGAATCGAATCGTGACACCAAAAATCGGAATCGAATCAATTCTCCAGACACTGAGAGATTCACACCCCTATTGGGCCTTTGTTCAGTTGTTACTTCAAGTTTCTTCAAAACCAATAAAAAACAGACAAATGTCAAGAGTTTTTGTGCAAATTGTTGCAATAGTAAGGAAAAATCTCAAATGTTTGCGCTGTAAGTTTTAAAGGAGCTCGGTTTGGTTGATTGCAGATCCGGAGGTTTGGACCCAGGACCACGTGCGGCAGTGGTTGGACTGGGCCATCAAGGAGTACGTCCTGGAGGAGGTGGACGTCTCGCTCTTCCAGGCGCTGGACGGCAAGAATCTCTGCAAGATGTCCAAAGAGGACATGATGCAGCTGACGTCGGCCTACAACGCCGACATCCTGCTGTCCCACCTGAATTACCTCCGGCAGAGTAAGGCTTCGGCACCTTCGGCTCGTTTTGGCTTTTATTGTTGTGACAAAAAGCTGCCACTGCTTTAGTTTCATTTTAATCACTGCATACGTTGGTTTCACATATTGTTTCATATCGATGGAAAAACATCCAATTTTCAAAGCTTTTATACCATAAGCTTTGAAAATATATTCACCAAGATCATTATTTTTTTCACATACGAAGCTGAAGGTTTGTGTCGGGAACCAAACTCGCGTCTTTCAGCACGTGTTGTGACTGCTGTACTCTTTGTTGGCATGTTTTAAAATCCACTCATCGCCATGATTCTGGATCTTCGCTGCATTACATAATTTTTTAGCACCAGAATAGGGGTGCAGGAAAAAATTGATTTTTTTAAAGAATCTAGATTCTTAGTCCTGGCGATTCAGAATCGATTCTAAAAGCCCCAAAATCGATACTTTTTTTTTTACATTAAAACCCAAAAGATAAAGAAAATAAAACCATATCTCATAGTATATGAAAGAATACATAAAATGAAAGGTGGCAGAAAGAAGAAGAAATCTTATTTTATCTGCCCCTTTTTTCAAAAACAAAACAAGTTCAAACAATCAATTCAAACAATAATCTTCTATAAGTAACAGAGCAAAAAGCTAACCTAATACTGGTTATTTAAGTTACAGAATTTAATGCATTCCTGTATTATTTGTTCCTATTTTTGGTATAAATATCAAACGATGCAAAAAATTTGATACAATAAGGAACCTAAAATTATTGTTTTAAATAAATGTTCTATTTGTTTACATTGTTGTTTAATGTTTTCAGTTTAAAATTATTGTTTTAAATAAATGTTCCATTTGTTTACATTGTTGTTTATTCTTTTCAGCTTGTCAGTTACAAAACTGAAACTAAATTTATGACCATTTTAATAGAAAAATCGTTTCTGAATCAAAAATCGTTTCTGAATCGAAAAATCGATTTTGAATCGAATCGTGACACCAAAAATCGGAATCGAATCGAGAGATTCGCACCCCTACACCAGAATCACTGCCGTCATCAAGTCCAAGCTAATCTTTTTAACAAGTTGATGGATCCAGATCCCCGAGGAGGAACCCTGATCCATGGTTGAAACTGTCCACACGTCCCTCACGTTCACTCAAGAGAACTTAACCATTGTTCCTCTACTTTGCTTCAGGTAGCCCCACGTTCTCCTACCCCACGACTCCCACCAACAGCACGCCGCCCCCACCCCCACAACCCCGGCTACAGGTGAAAGCAGGTGAGACTCCGACTTTTAGTACTAACAATTACCAACCTTTAAAAAATATATACTTTTTTTCTGCTTTTGAGGAGAAAAATCCTACAAAAATCCCCCCCAAAAAACCGTTTAAGATACTAAAATAAAGATATTGGATTTGTATTGTTTCCGAGAGAAAAGTCAATCTATCAAACACTTTTAGTTTATTTTAAAAAAAAAAGTTCCAACTGATTTTTCTTAAAAATTTATTAAAATGTGTAGTATGGTGGAAGCCATGTTTGAATAATGTTCCTACAGAATGAAAGAAAATATTTAAAACAGAAACAAGTTGGTGACTTAGAATCTGCTGAGTCACTGGTTGCCATGGTGATTCCCGCCTTTTTAAAGGGCAAAGGAGGAGGGGCACCACGCACCCACAGAAATGTATCCCCAAACAGCCTTTGTGGAGAATTCAACTAAAGCAAAGTTAAAATAAAAACAGAACCCTGAGCGAGTCCGACAGAAAATTCTTGTGAACATAAATGTTAAGTTTTATTTATTCAAAGCAGATTATGTGAACAATATGACCAATTAGAAACACCATCCAGTTCAGGATTGTATGAGAAAAAATTGAGGTAACTGGGGCAAACAGTACTTGTGTTTTGATGTGTGAACCATATAAGAAGTGTAAAATTTATGAGAACAATTAAAAAAAAAGTTTGTTTGCTAACATTTTGGAAAGTTTCAAGACCTCTAAGGTTGTTAAACATCAGACTAAATTAAAAAAAGTATCTAAAAATTCTACATCTTAACCTGTGATTGGCTTTAAGCTATCGGAAGAGAGAAATAAAAAATGTGACAAAAATGAAAATGACACCAACAGGATTTCCATGTTTCACCGGTAATAATACTATTAAAAGATGCCTAAAACCCCTGCAGCTAAACATTAATAACATTAAATGTCCAATATTAGTGTTGCATGTTTCTTTTTAAACATTTATTTTCTGGAGTGATTACAACCAACACCTTTAGTGAATTTCAGACCACCCTTTAAAGTCGAATTCATCGGTTCTGCAGGACTTTTGTTTACCGGCTGCAGATGAATTTTAAAAACACAAACACACCATCATCTGTCGAGTCGATCTGTAAAAGAAGAAAATCACCAGCCAGCGGTGTCGTGTTTCACACGTTTGTGAGCAGAATGAGTAACATCCTGTTAACACACTGTTCATTTAAAATACGTTTCGAAGCCCAGGACTATGAAGTAATCTTTAACTTTACTCTGGTAAAAATAACTACCGGTACTTGAATTAAAACACTAAAATACAACACAAGTTTTACTTATTCTCTGTTAATGCATCAATCAGGGCGTGTTTTATCTGCAGTCTCATGTGAATTAAAATTCTGGGTCCCTCAGAGCCATGAGGAACTCCTTGAATGATTCAAGTCCATAACAAGAACGTTTCAGAACCGTGTAAACACGGTTTGTAACGGCTAAAAGGCTCCGTGGCACAACGTAAACTTCTGTGACGAGTCCAAAACTCAACAGCCAGTTTCAGACAGGAAACAGCTGCAGCGACAGAGGAAACTGGGTGTACGGGTCCTGCTCCTGGGACATGGTACTGCGCTGGTCCGAACAAAAGGCAGCTCAACCAAGACCCTTCGGGTCATCTTCAGACCCCTGAACCGCTCATGTTGGTGTCCGGTTCTTTCCTTCCTCCTGAATTGGAGCCGTGTTGCTTTGAGTTCTTCTTTCTGACCAGACTCATCGTTTTTGTTTTTGGGTCTTTGTGCAGAAAACAGTTTTGATGAGATCAGCCGCAGGAACAGCTGGCCGGCGAACACCATGACTGCCGCAGTGCCTAAAGGTACGATGGCAAAAACCAGCCGTGACACGAAACTGATAGTTGTGATGGATTCATCCGAGCGCGAAGAGCTTTTAAATAAAGTTTAGTGATAAAGATTTATTTTTTCCAGGTTCTTCAATCGAGCACCAGCACAGCACCAGAGTGACGGAGCCAGCAAGAATCGTCCAAGGTACGAATATACAGTTCGTGTGGCGCCATCTAGTTTCAGGTAACCCTGGTAGTCGCTTTGTTTCCAAGGGATGCATCTTCATAAAGATGCAAACAACCCTGTGGCACAAACATGGAAATATATAAATATACAGTATATATATATATTTTTTAAGTCTTACTGAGAGTTGAGAAATTATTAAATTGTTTCTAATTTGGCTTCAGGCTGATGTAGATTATTTAATATTCCCAATGAGTTGAATCAAAGACAACTGGACTTAAAGTTTTTATTCTTGAAGACATTTTGTTTCTTTTCCAAGGATCTTTCTTCAGTTGAACTGAAAAGTCTTTGGTTTATTCTAAAGTAACTTCAGGAAGAGTCAAAAACGGCTCCTCTAGGTCCTGATCTGGTCCTTGTTTCTTTAGGTTTTGCTTCCAAGCAGCCATACTTTTCTGTGAACCTTTAAAGGGGCCCTGTCAACAATTCTGACCGTCTGAAGGTCTTCCAAATGGTTTCTTTGAACTTCGGCTACTTTTTCACCGTCTCAGTTCTGTCAGCTCATGGAGTCTTCTTAAAAATCTGAGAAAACTGGACATGTGCAGGACAAGTGAAGACATGTAAGACATAAAAAAACAAAAATAAGTCTATCCAAGACATGAGAGACGAACTAGCCTTCATGTGAGGAAAAATCCAAAGAACGACGACACTAAAAGAGCCTCAGAAAGTCTGAAGAACTGACCAAGACCCCTTTAACAATTACAGAGAATTCTGGATCATTGAAAGGAATGAAGAATGACTGAAGACTTCGCCGTTCATTCCTTTAGACCTTCCTTGAACCGTATGATGATCCTGCTACGTTCTCCTCCACCTGTTAGAACAAATCTGATCTCCACCTTCAGTGTCACGGTGGTCATGACACTGCCACTTTTAGTACTCGCTAAACAGTTTTTATTGTTGGCACCCAAAGACTCTGCCCTGCACCCTGACCACAGTATATGCCCTCCCTGGCACAATTCTCTGTTTTTGCCGGGATCGATAATGAATGTCCGCCTGAGCTACTCGTTTCCAGGATTGTGTCCTGAACATAGCCTATACCAGTGGTGTCCAATCCTGGTCCTCCATCCTGCATGCATCCCAGCTCCAACACACCTGATTTCATAGTTAAATGACCTCTTCATGTACTGCAGAAGCCTGTTCATCACCTATTGATTCAGATTAGGTGTGTTGGAACAGAAAAACATCTGTGAAAACCAGGTTTGGATACCCTTGGCCTATAAGTATTAGACAAGTCCTATTCCCAATCCTTGATTGAGCCACAGCGCTGCGTGTAGGTCCCACATCACGGACACACAGCCACCGTGCTCCACCCACGACTTCGGTATGCTGCCCTTATCATAAACTGGCAAAACTTTGCTACAGAAGATTTAAGCATGCTCAAAAGCATCATAGACCTAAAAATGCAGAACAGAGAGTCCACTAAATAAGACCCTGCACAGACCATCCACCCACATTCTGTAGGATGTTTTATAATGTTGGAGCAGGGTCATCATCCAGCCCATCAAAAGTGATGGTTTGGGCGAAACATGCAGCTTTTCCCATTGTTTGAACTCAACTCCAACACAAACCAGACATTTTAACTTCTAACGTGTTGGAATTTCTACATGCAAGCAAATGGATCTGGTATGAAAATAATTCATGAAGGTTTACAAAAACACAAAAATCTTTGTTTTGTTTTTTAATCTTCTCTACAGACCCCTATCAGACATTAGGGCCCATCAGCAGCCGACTGGCCAACCCAGGTAAGAATCTAAAACCACCAAGGACAAAGATGAAACAAATGAGGCCTTTACACTGTCTGCTTTGGCACAACGACTAAAAACTGAAGGGGGCACATTGTTGAAAACAGAAAAAATACAGATTAATTTTTAAAACCAAAACTAAAGGTCCGGTCGAAAAGTGAACACCAGAAATTACCAGTTCAAAACTAATTGTCATTTATTGTCTGAGATCAACCATCTTCTCGTTTTCTGCAGCCGTTTTAAAATGACGTGACTCGGCTTTTTACTGGAACAGGAAACTGCCAGAACCAACGCCAGCTTCCTGTCCATTACAGAACAGAGTTTACGATTATCTTGGTTTCTAAGGCTTTTATCTCCAGGATCTTTTTACGTAATCGTTCTTCATTTAACACCACGGTAAAAAAAAAACAAAAAAACTTTCTCTGATATTTTTAGGATTTAGACACAGTATCGCCTAAGACCTGATACAGGTAACACACCATTTAATAAGACAGTTTACAGGAGACAAAGTGCATTGTCAAAGATGTAAAACTATAAAAAATGGATGTACTGTAAATATTTCTAGTGATAGTTCATTTGTTACATATTTCACCAATTCATTTCTTTCCAAGCTCTCTTCTCGTGATGCTTGGCTTTTTTCCTTTTATCTTCCTTTCTGTGAAATCTATCTATTTGCAAATGTCGTAAATGCAACTCTGCCACTTTGGCTTTGCATTTACTGTATTCTACCATTTGTGGAGTGCATCCCCACATTTCTGAATATCCTTGATAGTATCTTTGTGTCCAAGAAAAGGGAGACCAAGCTTTCTAGAACCATTCACAAGTTTTCCATATAGAAGCATCTTAAATGATCGGTCAACAGGCAGGTGTGCAACATCTCCAACCCATCATAAGCTATTTCAAACAAGTGTGATCTCAAGGTCCTCAGACTTAATTGTCACAGTCTTGAACTTCCTCATTTGTAATATACAGCCCCCTCCAAAAGTACTGGAACAGCAAGGCACATCCCTTTGTTTTTGTAGTTCAATGAAGACATTTGAGTTTAAGCTCAAATGATGAGTATGTGGCAAGAGTTCAGAATTTTAGCTTTTAGTTCCCGGCCTTTATATTAAGATGTGTTTACTCACGACATATCACTGTTTGTTTGAACCCACCCTTTTTTCCAAGAGATCAAAACTACTGGAACACGTGACTGACAGGTGTTTCTTGTTGACCAGGTGCCTTTTAGGTTGATTGTTCAAACATTAAACAGCTCTGCATAGCCAGTCTAAGTTTTTAGTCTGGGTTTAAACCTCTACAGACTGTTTTCTTGTAAAAGGGTATAAAACAGCATGAAGAACAGAACACTGTTTATTGGAGAAAAGCAATGCATTTTGATACTGAGAAAAAAAAGAAAAGAAAAATTGATCATAGCCATCTAACAAACATGGGTGTAGCAAGCACAACGACTTGGAATGTCTTAAAAAAAGAAAGAAACTACCGGTGCTGAACAGCGGACTTCCAACAGGTCAGCCAAGGAAAACAACAGTACCGGTCGGTAGTTGACGACATAAATATTGTAAGAGCTGTGATGAAAACCCTGAAAACATCAGTAACCCATCACCAATGGCCTCCACAGTGCAGGGGTGAAGTTATCAGAGTCCACTGTTCAAAGAAGACTCCAAGAGCAGAAACATAGAAGCCACACCAAGATACAAACTACTCATCAGCAGTAAGAATAAGAAACCCAGTTTGGAATTTGCAAAGAAGTTCAGCGATGGGCTGCAAAAGTTCTGGAACACAATCTTATGGACTAATGCAACCAAGATCAATCTCTATCAAAGTGAAGGAAAGGCCAAAGTGTGGAGAAAGAAAAGAACTGCTAATGATCTGAAGCACACAACTCATCCGTGAAGCACGGTGGAGGTGTAACATCATGGTTTGGGTGTACATGGATGCTTCTGGAACATGCTCTTTAATAATTTTTGATGATGTAACTAATGATTGTAGGAGCCAAATTAATTCCAATGTGTACAGAACCATTTTGTCTGCCAGTTTAAGGAGAAATGCATCCAAACTAATTGGGAGGAGGTTTATCATGCAGCAGGTCAATGACCTAAAAACACTGGCAACAAAAAAAGATCATCATCAGGGAAAGAGAGAGGAAGGTTTAAGACTAGCCAAGTCTGTCACCAGACCCACACTCAATAGAGCATGCATTTCACCTCCTGAGGAGGAGACTGAAGGAAGAAACCTGAAAGAAGTTGTGGTAAAAGTCTAGAATAGCATCCCAAATGAAGAATGCAACAGTTTTATGATGTCGATGGGTCACAGGCTTGAGGCATTGATTGCAAGCAAGGGTTACGCCATCAAATATTAAATTTTATTTACTTTAAGATGTGTTCCTTTACTTTTGCTCACCTAAACATGCTGTGATGACATGTCTCGAGTTGCTTATATCTAAATATAAATACCAGGAAAAAGCTAAAATTCTTAACTCTTGTCTCATACGTTTTTATCTTAAACCCAAATATCTTCAGAGAACAAACGGTAAATGGACTGTACTTATGTAGTTCTTTTCTATCTTATCAAGATACTCAAAGCTCTTTACAACACAAGCTGTGCCTCATTTACACATTCAAACGGCACTCTACTAGATCTCTACAAAGATACCGGTAATCTGAATCTGTACAGACTAATCAGGGCTTAGATCACATTTATACTCCAATGAGGGGTTCAGTGTCTTGCCCAGGGACACTTCAACATGTGACTGCTGATGGAATCGAACTCCCAACTCTCCCATTGAAGGACGACTGCTCTAACCACTCAGCCACCGCTGCCCCAACCAAAACAAAGGAATTTGCCTTGCTGTTCCAATACTTTTAGAGGGGACTGTAGTCATCCCATTTGATCTTGACAATGGATCTAATATGACGTTGTTGGGTGGTTCTTTGATTTTTGACATGGTGGTGGAAAAGGGTCCAAGTCTTGCTTCAATATAACATCACTGGTATAACACATTGATTATACACCTAAAGTTTAGTTTCGGTTGTCAAAATCTACAAACAGCACAAGAGGCAGATTGGATGTGTACAGTAATGTTTTTTTGTATAATTTGCAGTCACTGCTTACAAAGCTTCCAAGAGATTTGAAGTGATCCACTTTGGTCAAATTTTGTCAGTTTGTATAAAAATCAAGTTGTTCTCCTACACTCATTGTTTCGGTTTTCTTGGCGTTGATCTGAAGACCCATATTGTGTGACAGATTTTCATATGCAGACAGAAGAACTTGAAGTGGCATTGTTGCAGATGATTGCGATGTCGTCAGCATACTGTTCTTCCCTAATATAGCTGGTGAGCTCTTTAATTTTAGAATTCAAGTGGCAAAGATCAAATATAACACCATCATATCTGAAATGGGCCTTAATGCTGTGCTGCAGAGGATTGATGTTGTCAAATGCAAGGATAAAAAGTACATATAATGGCATATATTCCAAAGATAGGAGCAAGCTTGCAGCCTTGCTTTATAATAGTCTTGCTATTATATTTGTTGGTCTCAGTCAAATGTCCCTCAGTGATCAATCTTGCATGTGTGTGGTTTCTTGAGAATGGACTAAATTTAAGAGTACAGCCCAATTTTTACAAGGATTTTAGAAGCTCATAATTTAGTCAAAAGCTTTGTTGAAGTTAATAAAGGCAACGTGTACCGTAACCTTTGTTGCCGCTTCCTGCATTTCTCCATAATCTGACGCAAAGAGAAGACACTATCGATGGTGCTTCTGTTTCTTTCGTATCCTGACTGAGAGTCGGGATAAACCTGCTCAGCCAAATCCTGAAGTCTCTGAAGTAAGACGTCAGCAAAGACTTTTCCTACAATACTGAGCAGAGAGATTCCATGATAGATACTGCACTGACTGCAATCACCTTTCTTGTAAAGAATGCACATGTTGGCATCAACCCATTTGGGGGGGAAATATTCTGTTGACCATAAATGATTACATGTATAGATATTCAACAAGGAAGATTTCAGAGTATCGCCACCATGCACAAGAATCTCTGGTGAAATACCATCTGGTCCTGGATCTGCATGGTGATCATCAGGTTCCTCAGTGGTAGGACGTTGCTCAATATCATCAATGGCCCAGTCAACACTTGTTGTTTGGTTAAGAAGATCACAAAGTGCTCAAAAGGTTTAGACACAAAATGAACCAATAAATGACCAACTTCTTCCTTTTGACGCCCACCTTAAAAACATGGCAAGATGAGCATCACTGCTAAAAATGGTCCCATACAACTTTTATTAGCAGGTCATCTCATGACAAACACTAAAAAAAAATGGTTGTCTACATCACAAAAATGAAGTTTGGTTAAAATGAGTAGAACTCTCCAGCTCAGATCACAGCAGAACCATCATTCAGAGTTTAAATAGGTCAGAAAGTTGGACTGTACAAGACTGAACAGCTGTTTTCACAACACTTTTTACACAAACACAGCTGAACATGGAGGGTTTTACTGTTTTTAACACAGAATGTTCAGGTTAGAGTCTGACTAACTTTTAGCTGTTAAAACTTTTACAAAAACCTTTTAACGCCTGCAAATGTTAAAATTTATGTACAGTTTATACCAGAAAACGTTGGTATTTGTGTCTTCTTTCACCCAGTATGTCTCTTGTCTGTAGGACTGATAGGTCAGAGGTCACACACCCAAAATCTCAGTGACTTCCATTTTATGAGCTCATCTCAATCTGATTTTCTCAACTGGAAGTGATGGCTCTTTTTAAACTGCCATATCTTCCACACTGTAGACATTTTAAAATTAAAATGTCTAACCACCAGAAGTTTTTGATGCTCACAATGAAACATTCTGATCTAACTTAAGATTTTTCTTTAAATCTTTAAAAGTTTGAAACTTAAGTTTTAGTTCATGTTTCTGTCTGATTGATGAATAGGGTGCTGTAAGCCCCGCCTCCTTCTGTTCTCTTTCCATGGCAACCTGTGACTCAGCAGATTCAGTTCTTTTCCATCGTGGCTGACCCAATAAATCTTAAAATCACATTTTTCTTTAGTCTAATAGGAATTTTGGAGTTAAAAATCATAGCATCCATCAATCATCTTTACCCGCTTCTTCTTTTTTGGGTCGCGGAGGTCACTGATGCCCATATCCAGAGGTCACTGTGCGAGAGGCTGGGGACACCTTGGACAGGACTCCAGTGCATCACAAGGACACAGAGACAAATGAGACAAACCATTCACTCTCTCACTCACACCTAGGGACAATTTAGAGTTACCAGTCAGTCTGACATGCATGTTTTTGGTCTGTGGGAGGAAACTGGAATGCCCATACCACACATGCACAGAGAGAACATGCAAACTCCACCCAGAAAGGCCCCCAGACTGGGATTTGAACCAGCAGCAACCTGCTCATTGAGAGGCAGCAGCTCAACCAACTGCCAAAATTTTAGCATTTTAAGTCAAAAAAAATCTCTGTCAGGAAGAGCTTTATCTAAGAAATACAAAATTGAGCATGCATTTCCTCTACAACGGGAGTCTGGCTTAGAGTATTAGGAAAATTCAGCCCAAATATTGTAATCCTTCAATATTTTTCAGAAACCGACTCAAATATTATGAGAATCAACCTCAAAACACAACCGGACCAAATTTACTTTCAAACAATCCTTAACATTAGAACTAAACAGACACGTGTCGATGTGAAAAAAGTGGCTTTTCATAAAGGAGATCCAGTTTTTCCACGTTCTTAAAAAGCATCAACGTTCCTTTTCCTTTCGCGACCGGCCATGATCAGCTGCTCAAAGACTTTCGGGTCACTTAGGAACCTTTCTAAAACAAAAAGCCTTTTGGAGCGGACCTGAACCACAATGACTGTCTGCCCTGCTGTTTCCTCACAGAAGGCCACGGCCTCGGCTCCAAGAACCGAACGGGCAAACAAAGTCCGTACAAGCCGCCTGACCCCAGCGCTCACAGGCCTGTGGGTAGGTTTCTGCCCCAAAGACACGCAGTGAAAAGGTCACATTTGGTAGATCTGTGTCCTGTTGCAGCTCTTGACTAACATTTTTAACGGCTAATCTCAAATTTCACTCTGAACACTGGGAAAGACTTTTAGACCAGTTTAACGGTTGGGGCAGGCTTGTGGCTCCTCGGCTAACGCTTCATGTCTCTTTGCAGGGTCGGGGCAGATCCAGCTGTGGCAGTTCCTGCTGGAGCTCCTATCTGACAGCAACAACGCCGGCATCATCACCTGGGAGGGCACCAACGGCGAGTTCAAGATGACAGACCCGGACGAGGTGGCCAAGCGCTGGGGCGAGCGCAAGAGCAAGCCTAACATGAACTACGACAAGCTCAGCCGAGCCCTGCGCTACTACTACGACAAGAACATCATGACCAAGGTGCACGGCAAGCGCTACGCCTACAAGTTCGATTTCCAGGGCATCTCGCAGGCGCACCAGAACCACGGGGCGGACAGTGGCATTGTAAAGTACCAGACTGAGATGCCGTACGTGCAGCCGTACCACAGCCACCAGCCCAAAATGAACTACATGGGCGGCCACCCTCCTCCTGTGCCAATCTCCCCCGGGAACTTTTTTGGGGCTCCGACGACGTACTGGAGTTCCCCCAGCAGTCCCATCTACCCCGGACCGCCCATGACCCGACACCCAGCTGCTCACTCCCACCTGAGCTCATACTACTGAGGCGGGTGGCCCCGAACGGGACTAACAGGAGAGGACCCCAAGTGTGCTAGATCCTGGTGGCACCTGAGCCGAACCCGTCTGAACAGGAGGTGATGGGACGCTACAGTCCAAATTCTCTGAAGGCATTATCTCGTATTCTTTGAAACAAACAGAACGTGAGGGTTGGACTGCCGAGGGTCTCTGAACGTTCAGACAACCCCCCTCGTCCATTCAGTTCTGATCTTCACTTTGTAAAGTACTTTTTGTGTTTTTTTAATGGCGCCGGTTATAAAACGGTTCTGACTGTTCTCACCTCGCAGGTCCAAACTGCAGTTAACACGTTCCAAGACTCAACTTTTTGTAAAACAAATTGTACAGAATTGTTGTTTTCATGTAACAATAAACATTTACACATTATATTAAGGTTTAAAAAAAAGCTTCCGTTTTTTCTTCAGCCTTCGTGTTTTTAAAGTTTTCATGTCTTAACATTTTTCGGGAAAATTAGTTTTGCTTTCTTGCCAAGATCTATAAACAATTACATTTTTGCATTTCTAATGTCTTGTAAAAGCATTCACCAGTATCTTTGTGAAATATGCCAGTTCTTCACCTTTAGCACCTTTATTTATATCTGCCTGTTTTGGTGCTGCAGTCACAACTTTTGAAATTTTTTAACCAGTTTTATTATGTATCACAAAAAAAAAAAAAAAAGATCCTTAAAGGGGACCACACATGCAACATTCACTTTTTAATGTTTTTACTCAACTTTGGGTATTTACTTCATAAAAAAACAGTCCTTGTGCCAAAAAAATGCACCCAGTGGTTTATTTACTCTAAGTAGATTTATTTTACTGTGATAATTACGTTTCGTTTTAAAATACTCTCGCATGTTACGTCACAAGCGAGAGAGGACAACCCACCCCAACCTGAGTCCAGCCCCTCACCTAGCAACCCCTGGTTAGGCTCAACCCACTTCTGTATTAAACACCTGACTGTTGTTTTTCATGATTTCATCTCATCTTTTGTTTATATGTTCTTAATTTCATGTGTACAGCACTTTGTTGCAGCTGTGTTTTTTTAAATGGCTTTATAAATAAAGTATAATTGTTATTTTTATGTTTTAGTTCAATTTTTAGTGTATTTGCGATCGCTCCCAACGCGCAGCCGGCAAAAATTAAACGAGCAGACCCCCGGCGTAGGGACCGGCGGCAACGGGACCCCTCCTCTGGCGGATGGAGCGGAGCTTCAACTGTACACCTGCTGCCTCGCAGCAGCCTCCCAGCAGCGAGGACCTTCTCCTTACGGATTAATTTACGGGAGACACTTGGTGAACTTTGTGTGTGTCTTGACTGGAACAGCGATAACTCCCAAAATCGCCGCGTGCAACGAGCGGAGCTGGCGAACACCGGAAGAGGAACAAGCTAACATTAGCATCGGATTCGGGTGGTCTCATGCTAAAAGGAGCAGCAAATTGCGGCGCGCTCAGACGGGTTTCGGTAAGTTATCTTAAGCTAACACTAACAGTAAGTCAAATGAGTAATAAAAAAAGAGCTAATTTTAAAACAACAACACATTACAGATACTGGCTGTTACAGAGGGCGTAAACAGATCGTTGAAGGGCGTGGACTTCAGAACTCAGTATCAGAAACCGGTCGTTCAAAACGAAAGTTAAAAATGGCAGAATTAAAAAGGGTATAATTGATTATCTAAGAATTATTTTGTGTATTAAAATGAATTAATATTGTCAAGATAGCACACAGAAATAACATAAACATTTTAAATACTTACATGTGGTCCCCTTTAAACAACCAAAACTCAGTCCTGTTTGGATCTCTATCTCAACACTTCACAGCAGATCAGTTTGAACGGGTCGCAGCAGGAAGTTGGACATTCCATGACTGAACTACTGTTTTCACATCTTTAACCCTTTTTTACACAATCACAGGTCAACACGGAGGATTTTACAACAGAATGTTCAACTGAGAGTCTAACGAACTTTTAGCTCCATAAACTTCAAAATTCTACTTTACAATCTTTAAAATAGTTTTGTGCCTTTCTTTCTGCTTGGTAAAGACAGGAGGCTGTAAGCCCCGCCTCCTCCTTCTGCTCCCCAGAAATGGAGGGAATCACCATGGCAACCTATGACTCAGCAGTAAAGAGTTTGACATCAGCTTTTCGGTAGCCTGGCCCTCCCATTCCTACGCAGCTCCGCTCAATTCTCATTTCCCTTCACTGCTGGGTCTCGGACTTGTCCCATAGACAAGGATATCTCCGGTAGATTTTTGACCGGACCAATCAGAGAACAGAAGGCGGAGTTTTGAACGACGTCGACTGACGTCGTCATTCAAAATGGCTGCCGCCACGAAGGAATTTTCAATAAAACAAGGTAAAAAACTATTATTTCTCTGCTGATAAAAAATGTATTTCTTAGCTAACGTTATATCAGAAGTGTTCCTGAGCAATCAGAGAGCAGAAGGCGGAGTTTTGAACGACGTCGACTGACGTCGTCATTCAAAATGGCTGCCGCCACGAAGGAATTTTCAATAAAACAAGGTAAACTATTATTTCTCTGCTGATAAAAAATATATTTCTTAGCTGACGTTATATCAGAAGTGTTCCTGAGCTTAACAGTTCCTAAATCAATTCACGAAATGGTCAAATCTGCTGGATTTAAATAGTTTCGGTTTGACATTTTCCAAACAGCCTCGGGTGCGCTACGAAAATAAATGATAAAAAATCGAATTTTATCTCAAATGTTTCATCTAGGCCAACAGTCAGTAAATTAGAGACATATAATTACACACTGGTAGCAGAAAAAATATCCACCGAGTGGTTTCTGAGCTTTTTATCTGAATAGCCTGGACCTCGCCAGGCTAAACTAACAAAACTCCGCCTTCTGTTCTCTGATTGGTCCATTCAAAAATCTAACGGAGAAATCGCTGTCTATGGGAGAGATGCCAGACCCTAGTACAAAGCGAAGTGAAGGACATGGGTCTGGTATCAACCAGGCTAGCTTTTCGGCCGATTCATTACCGGTACTCAAATTTTACAGCCTATATACAATATGTACATTAAATCCAAGGCATTTTGTCAGTTTTCGCTCAGTGTTTCTCTCGACAGGAAAAAAAAATCTTTACAAGCCATCTTATTTTAGCTCAAAATATTCTCTTCCAAATAGGAAGGCTTTTTTATTTGTCGCATTTCCTCCATGAAACACTGCAAACAAAATTTAACTTTCATAACCACCAAACATTTCTGCTGCTCACAGTTAATTTTCACACAACGGCCGTTTGAGGCTTACTTTACAGTCCGTTTGTCTTCCTCGCATTAACAAGGAGTGACAGATGTGTGTGGTTGCCATGGTTACCCTAACAAGCCCCCTGGCAGAAACATTAGCGTTTTGATGTCTATGCTCTTCGTTCTTTTAAAGTTTCTACATCAAAATGTCGGCTCAGCTCAGTCCCGAGGTCCTGTTGGCAGACATTCAACTCAACGGTTTTATTTATTTAAATAAATATTTAAAAGTTTTCTTTTTGTAATAAACTGAACAGGTGACCCACTTAGGATGAGTTTAGTTTTAGTTATAATTTTTTTATCTTCAGCTGAGCTGAAGTGGACCTGCTGGTTCTGTAAACTCGGACGGATCGCATCAGAACTGGACTTCTTCTTCTTCTTCTTCTTCTTTCGGCTTTTCCCTTTTCAGGGGTCGCCACAGCGAGTCATCCTCCTCCACCTCACTCTGTCCTCTGCATCCTCTGTCCTCACTCCAACTACCTCCATGTCCTCTCTAACTGC
>JBBPBX010014842.1:0-11847 GCA_038048925.1 Garcialebias charrua | reverse complement strand
AAAACATTAAAATGACAAATGGAAAAGACATGTTAAGACATAAAATATTAAACAAATAAACTTTACTCACATCTTTATTATAAATACCTAAAAAGCCAAACCCATTTAATATTAAAAGCCAGAACAAATGTTTATTCAAAGCTGCAGTAAAGCAGCACACTGTTGTTTCATAGCTTATGAGTGACTACAGCAAAAACAAGTGCTGTGTTATTAACCAGTTTACAATGCAGTACATCCAAAAGGAGCTGTCTGGATGATATCCAGAAATCCAATAAAGTCAGATTCAGGTGGCAAACCATGCCAAGTTTTATAAGCAAACAACATTTTGATATCCATTTGATCTTGGCTAAGGGATGCTAAAACAAGTTTGGTAGTGTTTCTTTTGCTGGTACTAGTTCTGGATGCAGAATTGTGAACCTGCTGCAAACAAACTGATGCCAAAATAAAGAAAGTTACAATAACCTGGAGGTGAATAACTGTGACCATATTGTAATTAGACAGGTGTGATATTAGCGTCAACTATTTTTTTCTTCTAAATTGTAAAAAGAAAATCTTTACACTGGAGTTAATCTGCATCAAATTTAAACAGAAAATCAAAAGGACTCCTAGATTAAGCATCACATTATAACTGTGATGATTAGTTTGTAGAAGTGTTTGACGACCAAAAATAACCACCTCATACTTTATAACCTTTAATTAAAAACAGTTACGAGCCACAGCATTTTATCTTTTTAATTCTGAGTCCACAGCAGTGGGGCGCTCAGGACACAAACCGGTAGATCAAAACGTTGTCGGCATATTGTGCAATGAAATGTGTTTGTGAAGATATTATCCAAAAGGATATTTGTTTATTTGTTAAACTTATTACCTCACAATTATAGTGATAAAAGTTATATTTTTTGCTAAAATGCAAGTCCTTTCTGCTTCATTTACATTTGTATTGGACAAGACAAGTGAGAACATTTGCAGCTGAACAAACATTAACACACACACACATGCACGCACATGCACGCACGTTCTTGTAAACAAACTTTTTGGGGACTTTGCATTGACTTACATTCATTTTCTATAGCCTAACCCTGACCCTAACACCCCAACGAGACTTCTCATTCACGAGACTTCTCATTCATTCAACCTTTATTTATACAGGTTAATCTCCTTATGGGGGACCTGGCTTTGGTACCCATAAAAAGCAATTGGTTCCCACAATGCATGATTTTTTTTTGTAAAACTGGTCCCTACAAGGTAATCTGATACTGTACATGCATACACACACCTACACACACGCACATGCACGCGCACACACACACACACACATGCATCCACAGTGCAATGACCCCTCGTCTTTTTTTGTTACGTTGTAAAGACTTCACACAAAAGGTTAATAAACTTTACAGGAACTATAATTCATTACAGCCTTTAAGAGGCTCAGCATTGTTTTAATAATGATCAAGATAAATTTACTTTAAAAATCAGCCCTTGCTTGATCTAATTGGATTAGTGGCTTTATCCGTGAAGGCTGTCAGTAACAGCAGCAAAAAGAGCCTAACTTTTTCTAGCTGTTTTACGTTAGAAATACAAAGGAAGCATACGTCAACAACAACGTTGATTTATTTTTTATTTTTTTACACATTTAATTGTGTTTGTGGAGATGAATTATGTGGGGTGACATGCTGGCAGTGCAAAGCAGTGATGACCACTGATGCTTGATGTAATGGGAACATCCCTCTGCAGATGTCCACCTCTGACCTTGTATGACTGCAAACAAAGCATGTGTCTATCTGAAAGGAGCTGTGGGCCTTACAGTACACCATTGAGCAGATCTGTCTGTGTGATTTCTGAGTATTTGAAAGTCATAAGTTCATCTGTAGCTTCAGCCGAGTCAGTTTATTGCCCGCACAGCCTAATTCTGTTCGCCAACTTCACAGTCGACTCAGGTCTTGAAACATGCTGTTTATAATACAAAGTCAACACTGAGTTTATTACTCAGCACAATGCAATCAAGATTAAACTTGTGTTTGTTGCTGAGTAAGGATTTAAAATAGCCCCCATAAACAAAACAAAAACAAAAAAAGGGGCAAATGTGCACGTTAAATGAGTTAAACGTTGCTTCTGTAAATTCAGGTTTCTAAATACCTCCTGAGATGTTAGGGTTGGCAAATCAGTGGATTGACCTAATCCCACCCTTGGGTCATGCTGTTCTTCTGATAACCTTTTGACACTCAGTCCTCCCACTTTCTTTTTTAATCTTTTTTTTTTTTTACCTTATCTGAATCTTATCTGAATCTCCTAAAAATACTGGCTCCTGTTTTTTGTTCTTCTTTCTTTTGTCAGATAAAACTTGAAAAAGCTGTTGACTCTCTGATGAATTCTGTGAGAACACTGCCTGGTTAGGATTTATGAAATTTGATAATGTGGAAAAAAACTGTCTTATTTAAAGAAATTAAAAAACAATTTAGTAAATGTTTGTACAAAGTAAGTAGGAAAATATATAATAACTAATCCAAAGCATGTCACTGTTTATTGGCTTTCATTGGTTTTACAATTTAAACTAATTCTGAAATCGAATATCGATATTGATTTCGACTATCATAGAATAAATCTAGAGCACCTTTTTTTAAAGCATAAAATAACTAATTACAGCTAAACTTGTTGTATGTAAATCAATAAATATCAACAACTAAAGAAACTCGGAAGTGTCTGGATTTATTTTACCTTACGTAAGCTAATTTTCAATGGGAGTGCCTCAAGGTTCAGTATTTAGCTACCTTTTATTCTCTGTTCATGTTTTGTCTTATATCCATTTTTTTAATGCTGAAGACTCGATTCTAATTTTTGATCAACTTCAAACTGATGTTAAAAAAAGTGTTTTCTGTGTAACATTAAACATCGGCTTGTTATGTCACTTTGGCTGATGTCATCAGGGGGCACAGAGTGTGTACCGTATTTTCTGGCCTATAAGTTACACCTTTTTGCCTAATTTGCATGCCCTGTGACTTATAGGGCAAAGCAACATATTTAGGGATTTCCCCCCCATATTTTTAGACCAATTTTTGGCTGAGATATGACCGTTTCCATTCATTTTGGCGAAAAAATGGTGCAGTGCCACTTTCGGCCGCTAGGGGTGCAGGTAGTACCACTTTTGGCCGCTAGAGGCGCAGGCAGTGCCACTTTCGGCCGCTAGGGGCGCAGGCAGTACCAGTTTTGGCCGCTATGTGCGCTAAAGGGCCCTCTAGGCTGTTGACAGCTACTGGCGTACCTGTAGGCGTATCCCATTTTTTGTGTATTCCAGAGCCGCCAAAATCCCATCACCCTGCGCCAAATACGTGAGTTTGAGTAGGAGATCAGAAACGACAACACGACAACAATAAAGTGATGACCACTGATGCTAAAACTCAGGGCCGAACCGTGGCTGAATGACATGACCAGAGCTGCCAGGCAACAATGCCGAAAGGCGGAGAGGAAATGGAAAAAAGACAGACTGCAGGTCTCTTTTCAGATGGTAAAAGAGAGCTGGCGCCGATATCAGAAAGCAGTGAAAACTGCTAAATCACAATACTTCTCTGATATCATTGCTGCAAACTCTCGTAACCCTCGAGTTCTGTTCTCCACCCTAAACTCTGTTCTCCACCTCACTGAACAATCACCCATGGAAGCCTCGACTGAGCTGTGCGAGAACTTCCAACATTTCTTTTTAGATAAAATCGCAACCACCAGGGCTCTCATTTCTCCTCCATCTCACGATCCATCCATCCCACCTCAATCTGTTGCTGTTTGTGACCATTTTGAACCAGTCTCTCTGTCCTCTCTAGAGCAGGTCATGTGCAGCCTGAAACCATCTGGCTCCCCCTTCGATGTGGTCCCCCCTCGGCTACTAAAGGAGGTTTTTCACACTCTAGGTCCCTCCATTCTCTCGATTGTAAATAGCAGTCTATCCTCGGGTGTGGTGCCAAAATCATTAAAACATGCTGCTGTTCAACCCCTCCTGAAAAAACCAAACCTCGACCCGTCAGTATTATCCAATTTCAGGCCTGTCTCCAGACTCCCATTTGTTTCTAAACTTCTAGAGAAAATAGTTGAGTCCCAACTAAAGTGCTTCCTGGAGGATCACGCTATCCCCGAGCTATTCCAGTCTGGCTTCAAATCCCTCCACAGCACTGAGACTGCCCTACTGAAGGTTTTTAACGACATCTTCCTATCCACAGATACTGGTGACTCTGTGCTGCTTGTCCTATTGGACCTCACATCCGCTTTCGACACCATCGACCATGAGATCCTCATTGCTAGGTTGGAGCAGTGGGTGGGCATCTCAGGATCAGCCCTAAACTGGTTCAGATCTAGCCTGGTTAAAACCAGACCCTGCCTTCACTTCGCTTCAGACAAGGGTCTGGACTTTTTCCATAGAGAAACGATTCTTGCTGGAGGCGTTGGCCTCTGCTGAGGAACAAAACCATTGGATATTTTGAACAGGGAAAGCATTCTGCTCCCTCCCCTCAGAGCCACCCCCCGTGCTCTGGTGAACTTGACTGACAACTGCTCCGCCTCCTACAGCTTTTCTCTCGCTGCGCAAATTCTGTATGTTAAAACATTTTAATAAAATAAAATAAAACCATGGATCGCTGGTCCAGCTCACCAAAAGACCAGAAAATCTGATGGGGCTCGGTCAGCAACGTAAAACCCGAGTTTAATTCTCGTGACAACCTCAGCCATTTCCTCCTTGTTCATTTCACTCAACCGAGGGTGGAGGAGAAGGAGGAGGGAGGAGGGAGCGAACACTTGACTTTTGGGAAAAAAACAAAAGAAAACTCCAGATAAGGGATTAAGAAGGGGAAATTAATAAATTTGTGTCACATATAAAACAGTTCTGCATCGCTTTGAATGAGAACATGCGGCTGCGAGCTGGCTGCGCGCTGGGACAGGTGGGGGCATTTCTTCCTTGTTCAGCGGAGGGAGAGGAGGAGAAGGAGGAGGAGGAGGGAGCGAACACTTGACTTTTGGCCAAAAAAACAAAAGAAAACTCCAGATAAGGGATTAAGAAGGGGAAATTAATACATTTGTGTCATTTATACAACAGTCCTCGATGCAGGACTCCTGCATCGCTTTGAATGAGAACATGCGGCTGCGAGCTGGCTGCGCTGGGACAGGTGGGGGCGTGGGTTAGGGGCCAAAAACTCCGCCCCTTCTGTTCTCTGATTGGTCCGAACAAAAATCTACCGGAGAAATCCTTGTGGATGGGATAAGTCCCAGACTGTGCAGTGAAGGGAAATGAGAATTGAGCGGAGCTGTGCAGGAAGGCGAGGGCCAGGCTAGTTCAGATCCTACCTCTCTGACAGGTCTTTTTGTGTGTCCATCAATGATTTTACTTCTGCAGTGGCGGCTCTTAAATGGGGGGTTCCGCAGGGGTCCATCCTGGGTCCTCTCTTGTTCTCCTTATACCTGCTGCCACTCGGTGCTATTTTCCGGAAACACAATATACCTTTCCACTTCTACGCTGATGACTGTCAAATTTACTTCCCCCTAAGACAAAATGGTACAGGCTCTATTCAACCTCTGCTCGACTGCCTGGCTGACATCAGGGACTGGATGGCTTTAAATTTCTTAAGCTTCAATGATAAGAAGTCTGAAGCCATATTGTTCCTTCCCAATGACACAACCTCAAACCACTGCATTGACCTGTCTGCTCTACCCCTGTCCGAAAAACAAAAAGTCACAAATCTGGGAGTGATAATGGATCCTTCCATGAAACTCAACAGTCATGTAAACATGATCGTCAAATCCTGTTTTTTCCAGCTGAGGCGTCTGTCTAAGCTGAAGCCCATATTATCCAAAAACAACCTGGAGACAGTGATTCACGCATTCATTACATCTAGGCTTGATTACTGCAATTCCCTTCTGCTTGGCGTCAGTCAAGCCACCATTGCACGATTACAACTGGTTCAGAACGCAGCTGCCCGATTTTTAACCAGCACACGCAAAAGAGAGCACATTACACCAGTCTTGGCCTCCCTTCACTGGCTACCGGTTCATCTTCGAATCCAATTCAAAATTCTCATGTATGTCTACAAATCGCTGAACAGTCTCGCCCCCGCCTATCTCTCGGATCTGATACACCCATATGTCCCTCCACGTGCTTTGAGGTCAGAGGATCAGGTACTCTTAATAGTTCCAGAAACTCGCCTTAAGCGCAGGGGTGACAGGGCGTTCTCTGTAGCAGGCCCAAGACTCTGGAACGAGTTACCGCTGCTCATCAAACAGGCCCCCTCCCTCTCGGTTTTCAAATCCCGGTTAAAAACTCACTACTACTCCATCGCTTTCAATGCCAGCTGATTTGTATTGGATCGTTTGATTTATGATCTGCAATGTTTTTATGTTTTTCGTGTTGTACTTCATTGTCTGTGTTGCCTGTTGCGTGTTTGTTTGTCCAGCACTTTGGTGTGGACTTGTTCCTGTTTAAAGTGCTTTATAAATAAAATGGTATGGTATGGTATGGTAACAATAACTGAGAGAGAAAATGTCACCTAAGAGAAAATCATATGCTGCTGATTTCAAGCTGCAGGTTATAAAATTTGTAGCTTAACACGGGAACCGTGCAGCAGATCGTCATTTTGGGGTGAGTGAGAAAGTCGTCCGAGACTGGAGGAAGGCAGAGGTCTCCCTCACGGCCATGAAGTGGTCGTAGAGGGCGAACCGCGGGTGTAAGGCCAGGTGGCCAGCTCTGGAGGAGAAAGTGAAGGTGTGGGTGTTGGTGTTGGAGGAGCGAGCGTCTGGCAGAGGGCTGTCCACACATCAGCTACATCTGCACACCATGACGGTTGCCAAGGAGCTGGACATCACAGGGTTTGCTGGGGGACCGTCGTGATGTTTCAGGTTCATGCGCCGGCACCAACTGTCCATCAGAGCGTGGACCACAATGTGCCAGAAGCTGCCGGGGGATTTTGAGGAAAAGGTGGTGAGTTTCCGCACCTTTGTGGACAGGCAGGTGCAGGAGCACAGCATCTTGCCTGACCATATAATCAATATGGATGAGGTGCCGCTGACTTTCGACATCCCGATGGGACAGAAAGCGAGAAAAGCGTCAACATTCTCACCACGGGCCACAAGAAGTCCCACTTCACTGTGGTGCTGGCATGTTGCACTGTTGGATCAAAGCTCCCGCCGATAGTCATTTTTAAAAGAAAAACCATGCCAAAGGAGGAGTTTCCCCCGCGTGTGGTTGGGGCAGTGAACGAGAAGGGCTGTATGGACACCGAGATGATGGGCGTGTGGCTCACAAAGGGCTTCACGAAGCGGCCAGATGGATTTTTAGAGCCAAAAAAGCCTTGCTGTTGATGGACAGCATGCGTGCGCACATCACGCCGCAATTTAAGGACAAAATAAAAGCGTGCAACTCCAATTCTGCAATCATCCCTGGAGGTTTGACAAAAGTGCTTCAGCCACTGGACATTCAGTCAACCGCAGCTTCAAAGCAGCTCTGCACCGCCTGTGGGAGGAGTGGATGGTGAGCAGTGAGCATAGTTTCACGGCTACAGGACGGATGCGCCACGCCACGTTCCAACAGGTCCTCGAATGGATCGATAAAGCGTGGACCTCTGTCACCAAACAAACCATCCAGTCGCTCGGGGTACAGAAAGGCTGGGATCGTAGCTGGAGCAGCTGGAGCTGAGGCGGAGGAGGACTCCGACAGCCCCGGGGAGGAAGAGGAGGCAGCAGCAGCGCTGAATCACCTTCCTCAGTCGCTGGCAGAACTCTTCACCAGCGACACAGAAAACGAAGAATTAAATGGGTTTGAATTAAAAAAAAAATTTTTTTTAAATAGGTGTTTCTGTCATCATTATTTTAGGTGTTTATCTTTTTACATTGTAAAGACAACAGGTCTGTTCGCTGCACTGCAGGTCTGTTGCTGCGCGTGCACGTTTTGTTGAACCGACGTAGTGAAACAATTTAAATTCAGCTGATTTTACCATTATATTCATTTATTAAGGAAAAGTTCAGCTCAGAAACACTTTTGCTATAATATCAGCAAACTATTTTTTTAGGTGTTTGTCTTGCTAAATTTTAAAGAAATACAGCGTTCCCACTCGTGCGGGTGCAGGTTTTGCACGTAGCGAAACTAATTTTTAAATCCAACTCATTTCACAATTACATTCATTTATTAAGGAAAAGTTCAGCTAAGACACATCTTTGCTATAATTTTCAGCAAACAAATAATTGTTTTTAAGTGTTAATCTTGTTAAAGTCCTTCCTGCACGCTCCTGTGGCCGCCATTTGGCAGTCGATCCATTTTGGGCAAAACACCGGCCCACATTTCCGGGTTATCAGCGGTGACGCGTAACGTCAGCGGTGACACATAATAGATGCGACTTATAGGGTGAAGCAACATGTTTATGGATTTTTCCACTTTATTGGACATAATTGGACTGATGCGACTTATAGGGCGGTGCAACCTATAGGGCAGAAAGTACGGTAGTCACCCTACTGTAAGACAAACAAAGAGCTTTAACAGAGGAAGTGTTTTTACTGAGACATACTTTGTTTTCTATACCGGTATTTGTTTGTTTACTGAGCTTGATGACCCAGAAACTGGGAATAAAGTAAGACAAATGTTTAAAAAATATGTGGAGACGCTTGAGCCAGCTGACAATCTGAAGAATGACTTTTGAACTCTGCCAGCCCTGAAAACATGCTTAAATATTATAATGTTGAGTTGCTGTCTCTACTCCATTATGTTTATTCACTGGAGCTGGTCTCTAAACACGGTGGTTAGACAGTGAGTGCACAAACAGGTTGTGACATAATCACAGAGCGGTCTATAAAACTTCTGGAAAACATAATCCAGACTCATTACACAAGCTTAGGGCTTCATATCTTCTGGAAATATAGAGTAATGTAATTATCAACAGAAATGTTATATCATTAAGGATGTGAACTGATTAATAGCGATGTGACTACAGAGACACTTGGGAGTTATGAGTTTAAAGTGAGTTTTTGTTATTAAATGTATCAGATTTTGCATTACTGTACAGAATTTGACTAAGGTAAGTACTTTTTTAAACAATGCTGTTAAAGTTAACTGAATTTGTTCCTGTTCGGCTCTTCTAGTCTCTGTAAATGTCTTTCAGGCAGGTCTGATCTTTGATTTGATCATTGCAACACCTTGATCCTTTCATCAATAAATAATACAGTGGGGGGCGGGGTGTTTCTTCTCTAAATTCTGTTCCAACGTCACATGCGTTGGTTTCACATGGGAAGTGTTCTGGTGTGGTAGTGGTTGAAGTTGTCCAGTGCATCCTACTGTCGAAAAACAAGCCCAGACTTTAATCCCGTCACTATGTTTTAGTTATTTAGAGTTTATTAGCTGCCAAACACGTGGCTGTGCATTATGCTCTTCTGTTTAAACCATAGTTTCAACTGTCTGTGGCATTGCTTCAGAAATGTCCAGGTTTAGAGATTTGCTGTGATGTCACGATTAACCCAACCATGACATCACGACGTTGTTAAGAAGTCTCCCTATAACTCTTATAGCTAATGAGCAACGAACTTTGCTTTAGAACAGTTATGTGCAAACTGGTGAATACACTGACGTCTCTTTGGAACTGGATTTTATTAGTTTTGCTCCTACATCCTGAAAAAGGATGAGCAGCACAAAAACACTCCACTCTCTGTCATTTATTATAACTGTTGTTAGTGCAGAAAAACTTTGGATTTCAGCCGCCTGTAGTGCGCATGTGTCACTTCGCACACAGAGAATTTCACCGGCAGGGGGTAGATATGGATAAACATAAATACGTTCCCCGAAAATCTCCACGCTGAGATTTGAGAGAATAAGGGCTTTGACTGGCTGCCCCCCTGTCTATCATTCAAGTAACAAACTTCATAGTGAGGATGGATGATAGGCTGACATCTATTTTTTTTAATGCTATGCGATCTACCCATAATGCCTTTGCGATCGACCGGTAGATCACGATCAATGTAGTGGGCACCTCTGCTTTTGACAATTTTCCAAAACTCTGTTGTTGCTTGTTTTAGAGGTGCTCACATTTGCTGATGATCAGTTATTGTGTCATGTATGGGCGGCCGTGGCGTAGTGGTAATGGCAGTTGTCCCCCGATCGGAAGGTTGGCGGTTCGAATCTCGGTTCCCCACACCATGTGTCGTTGTGTCCTTGGGCAAGACACTTAACCCCGAGTTGCTCCCGGTAGGACTGGAAAGCACCTTGCATGGTAGTCTGCCGCTACCGGTGTATGAATGTGTGTAGCATTCAATGTGTGTAGCACTTTGAGATTTTCACTAATGAAAAGTGTGTTATAAATTGAATTTATTATTATTATTATTATTGAGGTGAACTTTGCCAATAACTACCATTCTTATGAAAGCAGCAGCAAGGCTGCACTAAGGTTTTTCTACAACTGCTCTACATTTGAGTATACTGTACCGGTAGTTTAGGTAAAATAAATACGTGATCAAGTGTAACTTTCTGTGTTGTTTGTGTAAAATTGACTACAGGCCTAAAAGTCTGTTATCATCTTAGTGCTCTGGTTTGACTGATTGTTGAGCTGATTGTTCTCAGGACACTGCTGATAAAGGCTGATAGATTCTGACCCACTCCTGGATGACACTGCCCCTTCTGCCTGCAGCTAGCTCCCCGTTCGTCTTCACAGAGGCTGTAGCTGGTACTGGAGGTCCAAAGAGTCTGAGAATGTGTGTTTCAATGTGTGTCAGTGTGTACATCTACTATCATCTTTAACATTCCAGTCATTTTTTGTCATCCACCTGCTGTCCTAGACACAAAGGAGATTTGATCAAATGGGCAGACTCTGACCCTCAGTCATACAATACCCACTGAACCCTGACTGTGCACTCCAGCCATAACATGTTGCTGCCCCACAGTGATATCTTTGCAAATTACAAGCTGGGAACATTCAGATTTGCAGAACTTTTCAAATGTTTGATGTAAATTATCTTAGTCACTCATGTTGCTGATGCTTATTAAAGGGTTTTACTACTCATTAGTTCATTAAATAACAATAAAGTTAACATGCACACGTTAGTATTTAGTGTCTTTTGCAGCATCTCTTGGCCATTCAGTTTCAAAAGTGCTCCTAAATGTTGCCCAACATTTCCTGGCTAAAACCAGAAATATAAAATACAAGTACTGTATGTTGAAGGAGGAGTAGGAAAAATAGAGTGAATGTGGGGGAGGGAGGAGGGTAAAACAAACAGTTTTGGGACACAGGCTTCATTGACTGGTGAATATGTGGTGTTAATGTGTTTAAGAGTCTGAAAATGCTGATGTGTGTCAGAACAGGTCCTCTCTGTTAACGTCTGCAGACCGCCCAGCTTCAAGTGTGGGATTGGTTCAGACAGTGTGTCAGTCAAACTTGACAGATTAGAGTAAAATCTGCAAAAACACACAACATCTAAGGAGGAACACTACGGTATATAAAGTCCTGCCGACATACAGACAGAGCTGCTCAAAAATGTTTTTAGTCATGTGCTTTAATTAGTCTGTGTTTTTGCTCATTGTTAAGTCAGGTCCTCTGGACAGATTTAAAAAAACTTGTTGAAACATTTTGTCTTTAATCCAAAAGACTTCTTCAGTCTGAGGAGCTGCAATAAACTCAGTGTTTTGTAAATAGCACCTTAGTGGATCAAGTTTGTTGTTGACATCCAGAACTAGTTGTTCACATGCAAAAGGAGTTTCTACTTTTTTATTACAGTATTATTATTATTATTAGTCCAGAGTGCCTGACTTAACTTTGTTAGATTTTTCTACCTGGGTTACTGAGCTGGATATTTGTTGTTAAGTTTTTTGTTTGTTTGTTTGATTGATTATTTGTTTTGATTATA
>JBBPBX010014841.1:33035-50318 GCA_038048925.1 Garcialebias charrua | reverse complement strand
TATATATATATATATATATTCAGATAAGCATATATGTAACTATATATATAACTACTGTATACAGTATATATAACTAGAAAACACTACAGTCACCCATCAAAATACATTACGTTATCAGTTGAAATTATTGAAGTCTTATGATTTAGTTAATTATAATATTTTGCAGGTTATGTATAATGCTCATAAAAATATATTACCTTTGAACATCCAATCACATTTTGTTAAGAGGGAACGTAGTTACAATCTGAAGGGATTAATGTTTTTAAAACCTAAAATTCAAATAAATTTAAAGGACAGATGTACTTCAGTCCAAGGAATACGATTATGGAATACTCTGAATAGTGATTGTAAAAACACTGGCTCTATTAATTTGTAATAATGATAAAAAATTATTAAAAGAAATATGAAATTCTATGATTTGTATTTATAAGAGCTGCTGTTTAGGAGCTGTTGACTAGTTTACGGTTCCAAAACAATGTTATAATTGTGAAAATCGTCCAGACTATAGCTTAAATACAATCTAGAGAAAGTGTTATGCCTTACCTGTGAAAGGTAATTCCTTCTGATTTGATTTGACATCTAAACGGTTACATTCCAAGCCGCACAACTACGAGGCATTTTGTTTTCTCCCGTCTCCTCCTCCAATATGGCGGCGACGTGGTAACGCCGTTCAGCTTCCGATGGGGCATCTAGTGTTTTAATATCTATGTTTCTGACAGCCAGTGTGAGCAGTTCAAAGCAGTTTTTCCACATTATAATTTATCTTTTCTCCCCCTTGGCAAACGTTTTTTCTGCATTTTGTTGTTTACTCAGATTGAGATTTGCTGCTTGAATTTGGACTGATCAACTCTTCTGTTATCATTCTGACAAAAAAAAAAAAGACATGGAGGTCAAATTAATGTGTGAGCAGAACTAGTTAAACTACACCAGTGTAGTATTAATTTTCAATTCCTGGGTTGAAACATTTAAAATAAAAAATGAAAACTACCCTCAAGCTTGTGTTACCAAGGTTACAGACCAACCACTAATAAACTGTGGGCAACATGAAGAAAGCAGGCGTACCAGTGCTACAGTTTGAGCAAACAAAACAACTGGAAAATGGCCGAACCCCTGCTTCAGCCCTTTAATGTTCAGTGAACTTGCTGTGTTTTGCCACACTGCTTTTCCCTCCATGAGCCCCGAGGACACCAAATGACACAATTAGAGCATCCGCTAACCAGCTGTAAACCCACCTTATGGCTCCCCCCATGGCTATTTACACTACCCACAGATTACACGTTGCTCCATCACCCAGCAAGCTCTTCCCGTCTCATTTTTTGTCCCAGAATCTTCATCTTCGGCCTGAATGTGCGTTTCACTTTTGTAATCATGTCTGCCATGAGCTGTGTTTCAGGTGAAACTATAACAATAAAAACTCCTCATTAAGTGATAAAATATGATTAAAGGCTTGAAGTTGTTTCATCAGTTCTGCTGAGTGACGACGACGATGATGATGCTCAGTGCAGCTCTGCCTGCCTCCGTTCTTCAACTCTACAGAGCAGAGGAGAACCAGAGGAGCTATTTGTCATTCTATTGTAAACTGTTAAATATTTATTTATCACTATATGAATTCTGAGTAAATTATCACAGGGTGGAGTCGAGTGTGCAAAACAACTAATTTACTTCAAGTTGGAGGAAAAACCATAAAGAAAAATTATATCAATGAGGGCAGAGATTAAAACAATGCTGTAGATGAGATTATATTTACTGAGCTTCACATACAGTCAGTAAATTATAAACTGATGTCTAAACTGAGCCTGGAAATCTTTTAAATATTACACTAATTTGCTTTATTTTAATTTTGATAGGATTAGACGTAAAATAATCTTATCTGTCCATTTTTTTTTAATCTTACAGCTACACAAGCTATAGAAACAACTGCATCAGTGAAGTTTACAGATATTAAGCAAACATTCGGTGGTAATGACTGAGAGTAGTTCACAACATTTACTCCAAGCGCTAACACTGGGGTGGACAACTATTTTCATGAGAGGACCAAATCAATATATTTAAAGCAATTGAAAGCCCGTGTATAGAGCATTGGAAAATAAATGGTCTTCAAGACAAACAATCTGGAAGATTTGTTTTAGGCCTTTTTTCTCTGTTTTTGTACCATATAAACATGAAAGATTAAAAAAAATATCATCTCTCCAATACTCTTCAGGAATAAAACACATATTTTCTATACACAGACTCTTGTGACAACATTTGTTAGAATATTCCTTCCTTCCTTCCTTCCATCCACCCATCCATCCATCCACCCATCCAGCTAGGAAGCTAGCTAGGAAGCTAGGAAGAAGTGGGTAAATTCACCCACTTCTTCCTTTTCAGGTCATGGGGGGTCACCGGTGCACTTATCCAGCAATCACTTTGCAAGGGGCGGGGGACACCCTGGACAAGTCTCCAGTCCATCACAGGGACACATAGAGACAAACGAGACAAAAATCATTCACTCTCTCACTCACACCTAGAGACAATTTAGAGTTACCAATCAGTCTAACATGCATGTTTTTGGTCTGTTGGAGGAAACCAGAGTAACCGGAGAAAACCCACGCATGCATGGAGAGAACATGCAAACTCCACCCAAAAAGACCCCCGGCCAGGAATTGAACTGGGCGCTGAGAGGCAGCAGCCCCACAAACGGCACCACTGTGCTGCCCTTGTTAAAATATTGTGCAAGAAAATGTTATACGTTTTCTTTTTGGAGTCTATAAGATTACGAATAGTTCTTGAAACACAGCTACTTAAAAATGATTTATCTTGTCTAAATCCAAAGGTTTTCAATGTATTTTTGAAAAGGTGTTTCATTTAGACTTCTTATGTTTCATCGATTACCGTAAATGGAGGTTTTTATCTTTTAGTTTAAAAGTTGTTTTCTTTTCTATTAAGAATATTGGGGGGACATTTGGAGATTGCCCAAGGGCCACGTTTGGCCCTTAGTCCACATGTTGCCCACGTCTGATAACAGATCACGAGTTATCAAAAATGGCATGACATTTTCAAGGTTAACCCAAACAACAAAGCTGTTGTTCTTCAACAAAATATAATTTTAGTCTAAAAGTGCCATGAAAGGTGGTGGGTGATATGCATTTCATTCAGGAACATTAAGCCCTTTATATGAACCAAGAGGTCAAGCGGATGAGACAGTTGCTTTCTGCAGTGCTAATAAAAACAGTGAGTTGGTGGGTCAAACCGTTTTGAACAAAGATGTGAACTGAAGATGAACCATCTGAGAGTGTGATGATTGCACTCACATTTCTCCTTCCTTTTCACTTTCTTTATAAATGTTTGTTTGCTTCTTTGTGAGGCTTGTGCATTTATCTCCAAAGACTTGTGTTTCTAAAGGTGACATTCAAAGTTGTTTCCAGAGGCTACCTGAAGTGCTGCTCCACATTAATGGAAAACCTGTTTGGTTGTGACCTTATTCAGCCAGACACAAATAATCTTGGAGGCCGAACTGTTGCACTGAATCTACAGCCCACAATATTGTCCACTGTGTCCCTGTGCTGTAAGTGTCCAACTCATCCATTTCTACCAGAGCCTTAAAAGTATATTCCGTGACTGTTGTAGTAGTTCATTTTTGATTACTTTAATATTTTCTTAGGATTCAACAATGTTCAGTCAGGTCCTCTGGAAGTTTATTTTATTTTATTTTATTTTTATTCTGAGACGTTTCATCCAAAGGACTTCTTCAATCTGAGGAGCCACCAACAAACAAAACTGATTTCCACAAACAGCATGCTCCACACAGGGAAAAAAACCTGAAAGTTATGCACCATAACTCATGTTCCCTGAAGGAAGGGAACAAGGTGCAACATACTTGCTCTGGGAATTGCGCCCCCGCACGATTACCTGAAGGAATATACTCAAGCCTTTATGGCTAGGGGCGTCACCGCCGCGCCAGAGGCCCCGCCCTCTGGGTACTTAAGCAGTTTGCACCCCTCCATCTTTCTCCAAAGTTGCACTTCACCGAGCTGTCAGCATTGAAAAGGGCCAGATATGTTGCACCTCATTCCCTTCCTTCAGAGAACATGAGTTATGGTGCATAACTTTCAGTTCCCTTTCAGGCTGGTCTCTCGGTGCAACATACTTGCTATGGGAACGTAATCCATTCACACCCTTGAAATGCTCAGGTAAAATGCATGCTACTCACAAAAATACGGTAATCTGGGATGGTATCAGATTGCTTTTCTGCAGGTTTATGACAAAGCCCAGAGCCTCCAGGTGAGTCATCACCATCTGTGAGTGCAGCTGGGCTTGTGCTCTGTCGTCGGCGAGGATCAACAGATCGTCCAGATAATTCATGACTCTGACCCCCTTGACCCCTGAGTGGGGTTAAGGCCACATCCAGACATATTGTAAATGTTCTTGGTGCAGTTTTTAATCCGAAAGGTAGAACCAGAAATTTGTAAGCTTTTCCTCAAGATGCTCACGTGGAAAAATGCGTCTTTCAGATCCATTGTACAGGTGTAATCCCCCGGTCTCACCGATTGGATCACCTGTCTCAGCATGAGAATCCTGAATTTGTATGTTTTTATCCTTCTGTTCAGTGCTCTGAGATCCAGTATAGGTCTCAAGCCCTGGTCTCGTTTTGGCACGAGGAAGTACTTGCTATAGTCACCTGTGTGTATATTGTGTGTTGGAACAATATTTATCACTCCTTTCTGCAGCATTGTTGATATTTCCTCCCTCAAGACGTGTGCACGGTCTGGGTTTATGTTTGACAGCAGCATCCCCATGAACGGGGGTGGCCTCTTGTAGAACTGCAGCCAGAGGCCTTGACAGACTGTTGACATGACCCACATGTTTGGATGACACCCCCCCAGGCCTGAGCATGTGCGCTGAGCCTGTGAGGTGTGTATTTTGGGTTGTTCTCTCGGCCCTGGACGAGCTGACCTGTCCACCAACGGTCACCAGGAAGTCTGCCTGCTCCAGACAGACTCCTAATGCCCCACTGAGGCTCATTGTCTTCTGACCTGACACCTTGTGTTTCACGAGGGAGGAGGGGTGATTGCCCTCTCCCTTCATCGTGACTGTTTTCATAAAAATGGTGCTTTGTTTATTTGTTGGTTTTTTTTTTTAGTCAAGACACAGGGCAGTTTGTGCTTTTGGTACTTTATTTTTGTGTTTTAAAGAACAAAGCGTCTTTTTTTACACACACAGCAGAAACATTTTGTTTTGTGTACACACGAATGTCACCAGCTTTTTGCTGCTTTCACACATAAAGTCTGGGTTTAAAAGTCTGGGTTCCCGTACCACATGGGCGAACGAACATCTAAAACTGTGAAGTGGCCCCCTTTCGTCAGGCCAACTTCTGCCTTCTGTCCCAGTTCGTTGAGGAAGTTCTTGGCGGAACCGCTTGGCGAGGAACTAACCTGTTCCTGGCCCATGACTGGCCAGCCTGAGGTGGTCCTGCTGCGAGTCTCTGCCGTTGCTCCTCGTTGTAAGCTGGCCTTTTTTGCGTGGGACGGCGTGTGGCTGAGCGGTGTCGAGGCTGCACGGCCCTGCTCCCACTGCTATTTCTGGGGGGTGCGAAAGCTTTTCTCGGCATCCCCTCACGTAAGGCTTCGGCCTGTTTTCGTCTTTGCTCCAACCTGCTCTGGATACGCTCCAGGGCCCCTCCGAAGAGCCCCAACGGTTCGATTGGGTGGTGGAAGAAAGGGTACCGCTGGTCCTCCGGCAGGTCTGTCAAGGTCAGCCACAGATGGCACTGGGCAATGACCACTTCAGCCATGCATATCCGGAGGACGAAGTCAGTCGCCTTACGGGCTTCCTCCAGGATCTCTGCCGCAGACTTTTTGTTCGTTGTTTGCTGGAGATCCTGCAGCTTCTCTGCCAAGTAGGTCTGCATCCTGGCTGAAGCGTTCATGGCGTGGACCGCGAGGCCCTGAGCTCGATAACATTTTTAGAGCTGGGAGGCCGAGGTGCGGCAGGCTTTGCTCGGGGGCTTTACGCCCGACGTCCTGGGGGCCAAGTGAGCCGCCAGCGTGTCCTCCAATCTGCGGGACATTGGCGATTCCTGCTGCCTCCATTCCGGCAACGTCGAGGAACTGGGAGAGCGGCAGAAGCATGGGAGCCCTGGGTTCAGCCCAGGTGCGAGTGAGCTCCGTCAGGAAATCCGGAAAAATCGGCATCCTGTACCTTGTGGCCGACTGTTGTTTTGCGAAGAAATAATCCCTTGCCAACCTCGTTACCTGTTGTTCAGGTGGGGGTTCTGGCCAGCTGATCCGAAGTGTGTCCACCGCTCTGCGACACAAGTCGAACAGAGCGGGGATGGAGACATCTGTCTCTGGTTGAGCTGTCGTCGGGTTCTGGGAGAAGTCTTCTTCTTCCCCCTCGTCCTCGTTTTCAGCTTCGTCGTCTGAAATTTCACCTGAAACTGTTAGCGAGAGCTCGTGTGCGCATAACAGGCTTCTTGTGTCAAACTCAACAGTGGAGTCCCCGACGGGGGCCACCATGTCCATACTGTCCCCCCAGTCAAAGTGGCCGCTATCCTCCAGGTCCACGGCCTCAAGCTCCGGTGTGGGAGTGAGTGCCTCTCTGAGGTCCCGGTCCTGCGCCGCCGTGCAGCCACCCATGGCCTTGACCACAATGTCCACTCGACACTTCCTCACAGCCTCAAGCATCTGGCTGCAGTGAGGGCAGGACTCAGGGGATTCCAGCGCTGTCTTATTGTGCAACATCCCCAGGCAGACGGGACAGGCCTCGTGGGTGTCTGTCGCCTAAAGGGAGTAGCCGCAACCGCTGGGGCAGGCTCGGGAGCTGGGGCTTGCTGGCTTGCTGGTCTTAGAATTTTTGGGTTTTCGCTTTCCCTTCTCTGGAGCCATGGCTGAGAAGAGTCGAGCTCGTTAGCTGTGCTAACGTGGTCCGGAGACGTCCTCTTCGTTGAGTCGCTTTCGCTGGCTAGCCTGCTAACTCCGTTAGCTAGGTAGCGAGGGACACAGTTAACGCCGTTGAACGAAGCAGCTGCAGAGAGAAGAAAAAACCTTGAGGTTAAATAAAAGGCACTGGGCTAGCTTTCACTAGCCCAGCAGTACACAGGAATTTTCTCTGTACGCTCAGTGTAGGGAGCGAGCTCACCTCCGGTCGAGCGATGTTGTCACAGAGAGTCCCATGAAGTTCAGGTGTAAGCGAGGTAAAGGGCATTATAGAGAAATGTAGATGGGCGCACGCATCTTTATACCAAGAGGGCGGGGCCTCTGTGCTGACGCTGACGCCCACCTGCCGTAAAGGTGTGAATGTATTACTTCAGGTGAACTACGGCACAATTCCCATAGTAAATGTGTTGCACCGAGTGAACCTGACTGATAAGGGAACAAACAGCTTACTGATGCTAAGATGCCCTCCGGGGCCCACCCTCTCCACCATCAACTCATCTAAGACAGTCATGCCAAAGTGGTTCAAAACACCAGTTCATGCTCGATAATCCAGGTAAAATCCAACAATGTTCAGTCAGGTCACCTGGATGTTTTTCTTTTTTGCTGAGATGTTTCGTCCTTCATCCAAAGGACTCAGATCGAAGAAGTCCTTTGGATAAAGGCCGAAACATCTCAGCAAAAAGAGAAACCATCCAGTTGATCTGACTGAACATTGTTGGATTTCATACCTGGATTATTGAGCATGAACTTTTGTGTTTACTTAGGATTTATGGGAAACAAAACATGTGATATCTACAGAATATTTATTTATTTAAACAACTTGCTGGTGTAGGAAAAATAATTTTCATTTCCATGCTGGGTTTTTCTCACTTTAGAGCGACTGTGGCTGAGTGGTTAGAGCAGTCATCCTCCAGTGCAAGCGTTTGGGGTTCAAATCCACCAGCAGGCACATGTCAAAGTGTCCCTGGACAAGACACTGAACCCCTCATTGCCTCCGATGTGTGTCCCATCGGTGTATGAATGTGATAAAGCTCTGATTAGTCTCTTTAGAATAATTTGTTCATTTAGCTTTTTAGAGATCTAGTAGAGTGCTGTATGAATGGGTAAATGAGGCACAGGTTGTAAAGTGCTTGGAGTGACTCAATGAGATAGAAAGGTGCTATATAAGTACAGTCCATTTACCATTTACCATTTATTAATGAGTAATGCTCATTCAAAAGGAATTTGAGACAATCAGAGCTAATATTAATGGATTTCTTGTTTTTTTCTAAATATGTAAAATGATTTTAAAATCTTTTGAGGTTTCTGTACTATTGTTTGTCATAAAAATAGGTTAAATATTTTTATGTCATTTTTATGAGGGAATGGTAGTGCAGAGGCTAGAAAAGGGGGGGCTGTGGTTGAAAGGTCACCAGTTCAACTCCCCAGACGACAACATCAAAATGCGAGTGGGAAAGGTAATCACCCACACCTACCTCCACCCCCACCCAACCCACCTTGGGCCACCGCGCAAGGCCCCCAACCCCCGCCATCCACACCCCAGATGGCAGCTCTCTGCTCCACACAGAGGGCTGTGGTATCTTGGTGGTCTGTGGTTGTGCCAAGAAGGACAACTGGTATAAAAATAATTGTCAATTCTGTTAGTTCGCTGTGGCGACACCTGAAGAAGTGAGCAGCTGAAAGAAGACATTTTTTTTGTTTGTTTTTGAAACTTCTATTTCAGAGTCAGAGAGAGTCAGAGTCAGAGAGTCTTTATTGTCATTTGCACCGCATGTGGTACATGAGATGAAAACGAGATTATGTACACGAGGTCCCAGTTACATCCAACAACAAATGAAAGAGAAAAACAGTAATAACATCTAGAACTAACTAAGAAAAACATCAACTAGTAATACACTAAGCCTAATATAGTGGGAATAAACAGCAGCACGAACATGAGTTTGTATGAGCAGATGGTCACAGATGAACACAGATGAACACAGCAACAAGAAAACATATCAGCATCAGCATGATGTGATATTTTGCAGTGTTTATTTTAATTTTATTTTTATTTATTCATGAGTCTAACAGCCTCAGGGTAGAAGCTGTTCCTCAGTCTAGTGGTTCTACACTTGATGCTCCTCAACCTCCGTCCTGAGGGGAGTGGGGCAAAGAGTGAGTGTGCTGGATGAGTGAGGTCTTTCATGATACAGGTGGCTCTTTTCCTGCATCTAGAGGTGTAAATGTCTGTGATGGTGGGGAGACTGACTCCAACAGACTTCTGTGCAGCCTTCACCACTCTCTGCAGAGCTTTCCTCTCTTCAACTGTGCAGCCTCCATGCCACACGTTGATGCTGGAGCACAGGATGCTCTCCACTGCACACCTGTAGAACGAGGTGAGAACTGGGCTGCTCAGACCAGCTCGTCTCAGCCGTCTGAGGAAGTAGAGTCTCTGATGACCTTTCTTGATCAGGCTGGTGGTGTTGTTGCTCCAGCTTCATTACAATAACTTAAAATCAACTTGGAAAAAATACAGTTTCTGCTTGTTCATGTTTTGTCTGGAGTCAACATGATGAAAATGTACCAGAGTGAATGACAGTCATGATGGTTATTTCCCCTTCATCATTACTTAAACTTAAAATGTTTCAATAGCACTTAATTTTGTCAAAAAGGGACAGTAAAAAAATCCCCACAAAGTTGGACATCTATTTATAGCAATGGTTTGGACAAGCAAAACTCTTGTTTTAACTTTGCCCTTGATTTGTGATCTTGATTTTAAAGCTCGGGTTTGTGAAAAGTGTTCTCCATACTCTGTTTAGTAAAAACACAGATATGTGCCAAGTTTCATTAATTTTCCATGAGCAGATCAGGAGTTATGGTCCAATCAAAAACATTTGACCTTGATTTGTGATCTTGACTTTAGAGCTGGGGTGACTAAAAGTGTAGACAACACTCATCTAGTGATGATGCATAAGTGTTTGAAGTTTTGTTAAATTATCTTGAGCAAATCAGAAGTTATGGGCCAAACAAGAGAAAAGTTGTAAATGTATACGGATGGAGACCATAACATGTCCCACCTTTGATGGGCGTAGAAACACATTAAAGAGTGTTTTAGGTGTGTCTACTTTTGGTTTCCCAGGGCCAAAACGTCCAGACACTTCATCCTCCCTCTACATTGTTAAAGGAGACCACATATAGGTCTTTAAATTTTTTTATGTTATGTCTGTGTGCTATCTTGACAATATTAATTCATTTTAATACACAAAATAATTCTTAGATAATTAATTATACCCTTTTTAATTCTGCCATTTTTAACTTTCGTTTTGAACGACCGGTTTCTGATACAAGTTCTGAAGTCCACGCCCTTCAACGATCTGTTTACGCCCTCTGTAACAGCCAGTATCTGTAATGTGTTGTTGTTTTAAAATTAGCTCTTTTTTTATTACTCATTTGACTTACTGTTAGTGCTAGCTTAAGATAACTTACCGAAACCCGTCTGAGCGCGCCGCAATTTGCTGCTCCTTTTAGCATGAGACCACCCGAATCCGATGCTAATGTTAGCTTGTTCCTCTTCCGGTGTTCGCCAGCTCCGCTCGTTGCACGCGGAGATTTTGGGAGTTATCGCTGTTCCAGTCAAGACAACACAAAGTTCACCAAGTGTCTCCCGTAAATTAATCCGTAAGGAGAAGGTCCTCGCTGCTGCGAGGCTGCTGCGAGGCTGCAACGAGGCTGTACAATTGAAGCTCCGCTCCATCCGCCAGAAGCAGTGTCCCGTTGCCGCCGGTCCCTACGCCGGGGGTCCGCTCGTTTAATTTTTGCCGGCTGCGCGTTGGGAGCGATCGCAAATACACTAAAAATTGAACTAAAACATAAAAATAACAATTATACTTTATTTATAAAGCCATTTAAAAAAAACACAGCTGCAACAAAGTGCTGTACACATGAAATTAAGAACATATAAACAAAAGATGAGATGAAATCATGAAAAACAACAGTCATGTGTTTAATACAGAAGTGGGTTGAGCCTAACCAGGGGTTGCTAGGTGAGGGGCTGGACTCAGGTTTGAGGTGGTTGGCTGCGGTTTGTGACGTCACAAACCGCAGGAAGTGGGAAACGAAGTGTATTTATCAAAGATAAATAAATCTACTTAGAGTAAATAAACCACTGGGTGCATTTTTTTGGCCTTAGGACTGTATTTTTATTAAGTAAATACCCAAAGTTGAGTAAAAAAACCATTAAAAAGTGAATTTTGAATATGTGGTCCCCTTTAAAACAGTGACATGTTATAATTTGGCTGCACAAAATGCAGAGGTGAGGCTCAGTTTGAAAGGGCAATGGGAGAAATGGGAATACACCTAGGGGAGGCTCTCATAGTGAGGTGAATCTAAAAATGTCCAAGAATGGCAAAAACAGCTCAACTATTATCACAGGCTAAAAAAAATAACAAAAATGGCTGATTTCTCTAAAAATTTCCCCACAGATGGCTTTTGTATTCACCACTGCACAAGAAAGACTTGCTGCCTGTGTGGGCACGGAGCTTCGTCAGCAGCTACCAACAGTTAGTGGCACCAAACGTTTCAAGAATAAATCTTCTTGATTTTCATCAACTAATCTTTCTTACATAAAGGGGCAGCCAGTAAACAGACTCAAAAAGAAGGGTTTAAAAGTGCAACATCTAAAAACATAAATAAAATGACTCTTCCTAATGTTTCCAGAATCAATGGAAAAACAATAAAACTTAAATTTTTAGACATTTTATGGTGTCAGATTAATTTGATATGTTAACCATGATCTGGAAAATGCACGGGCACTAACGTATTTGCACCAGTTTTTACATGTAATCTGTCAGAAAAATATCTCATGATCCTTTGGACAGATTTTAACCAAACTCTCAGACAGGAATCAATGGATGTACAGATATAAATAATTAACTTTGGAGGTGAACACAATCCAAGATGGATGCAACACAAAATTGTCATAATTAGTATTTTCAACTCACGATTCTGAAAAAACTCAACGAGAACAGAAAGAAAAAAAAGTAATATAAACTGAGCAGAAGAGAAAAAGGAGTTCTGACAAAAATGGCTACAACTTCATTTTAAAAGGTACTGACTTAAAATCTGGTATGTTAGTAGCTGAGACTGACCCAAAGTTGGCAGTTTGAATGCTAACTGTTAGCGCAAAATTTGCAATTTAAAATTTGTTATCATTTTTATAGAATAAATTTTGTTTGTTTGGGCGGCCGTGGTGTAGTGGTAATGGCAGTCGTCTCCCGATCGGAAAGTTGGCGGTTCGACTCCCGGGACCCGCACCATGTGTCGTTGTGTCCTTGGGCAAGACACTTAACCCTGAGTTGCTCCCGGTAGGACTGGAAAGCACCTTGCATGGTAGTCTGCCGCCACCGGTTTATGAATGTGTGTAGCATTCAATATATGTGTAGCACTTTGAGATTTTCAGTAATGAAAAGTGCGTTATAAATTGAATTAATTATTATTACAGTATTATTATTGTTGGTGTAATATCTCATGGATGGATTTGAATGAATATTTTTCCTTTATGGATCATTGGAAGAATGTCAACAACCATGTAGCTTTTAGAGTTAACCAAGATTTTAAGATGGCTGCCACATCTACTGTTACCAGGGAAACACAAAGATGACTTTACCTCCATCATATATATATAAATATTAACCAGAAAATTTGGTAGATGAGTATCATTTCCAACATAGACTACGGGAACTTCTATCACAACCCTCACACTTTGAACCCATATTCAGGCAGGCAAGGAAGGCAGGAGTTTAAAATAAAAATTATTTATTTTAAACAACAAAACAAAAGGCTGGCGTGGCAACAAAAACTTACAAACTGGAACAGGCAGGCAAAACAGGACGGGTTCAGATTCAGACATATCACAGGAACAGAGGAGGACTGAGATGTCTGTGTGGTTAACAGCAGCCGAAGCCCGTCAGATGATCTGGAGATCACAGCTGGAGAGGACGCTGGCGTGATGTTGTGATGTCGCCGCTTCTCCACGCTAAAACGTTTTTTTTACTGTAGCTATTTTTGGGACATTTTTTTGGACATTGATCTGGACTTATTTTGTTCAGTGGTTTTTTTAATAAGGACTTTACGGACAGCTTAGTTAGCACTTCCTAACCGGAATTTGGGCTGTCTACCTCCTGTCAAACTCCAGCACGAACTTGCTTCAAGAACTACGTAGCTGCAATTATTGTTTCACTTACCTACTGCCTGTCAACCTCCTGTGTCATCTGGACTGTTCTGGACTTTCTCCTGTGCTCCCCTTCAAGATATGCTCAACCAAGTTACATCTCACTGCTTCTTGGTTATTTCTTTCGGAGCCGTGGGTCTGCTGTTAGCGGCTAGCTCTGTGCTAGCTTCCCCCAGCTTGGCGGCGCAATGTTGACATACTCCGCTTCACAGCTGCTTGGACTTAACAACTGCTCCATTCCTCCTTCTATTTCAACCATCAAACAACTGGGACTTCTGCGTAGACCTCGTTACATCCATAGAAGCTCTCGAAAGAAAACCATTTATTTTAGGCAAGCGGGCTCTGACTCGATTGCTTGTCTGGTCTGAGAGACGTGTCGCACCTCGATTACGTCATCAGAACGCTGCATTTTTAGTGCCTTGTAGTCCATAGTGCACGAAGTGGCAAGGGAAACGTGGAGTGGACTTCAGTCTGCTTAAACCGGTTCAAAAGGCTTCTACATCAACTGATATTAAATTAGAACTTTTCAATGTGCAGTCACTATTCAACAAATCATGTGTAATTCATGATCACATTCTGGAGAAGAACTTGGACCTCATGTGTCTTACAGAAACGTGGCATCAACCAGAGGTGTACAGTTCTCTAAATGAAGCTTGTCCCTCTGAATACAGTTATCTGCAGAGAGCTTGCAGCACTGGCCGCGGTGGTGGTCTGGCTGTAATCTACCGCAATAATTTAAAATTGTCACATCTGGCTTCTCAGGACTCTTCCTCTTTTGAAAGTGTGGCCTTCAACCTCAAAGCTCTACTCCTGATGTACGTTATATTGATTTATAGACCTCCCAAACTGCATGTTTCATTTAACTCAGAGATACGTGACCTCCTCACTTTTTTCTGCACCTCCCCTGTGAAAACTATTTTTCTTGGCGATTTAAATATCCACATGGACAATTCCTCTTCCCCTCTGGCAACAGATTTTAAGTCTCTTTTGGACTCTCTCAATCTCACCCAACATGTGGACGCCCCTACGCACAACAGGGGGCATACTCTGGATTTGGTGATTACAGACACTGTACTCATCAATAACTTATCTGTATATGACCTGGGTGTCTCGGACCACAGTGTCATCTCTCTGGAAGTGCCTTCAACTTCGCCTGCTTCAAACCCAAAACGACCTATCCAGTTCTGTGACTTTAAAAACATTTCCCCTGATGTTCTGTCCGCTGATCTTCACGCCCTGACCGTTGTCAATCATTCATCTGCAAATGACTCTGTGGATTACTACAACAAATCTCTCCAAGAGCTTCTGGACCTACATGCTCCCTTGAAGACAAGACTGGTGTCTTTCTCCCGTTCAGCCCCCTGGTACACTGGTGAGCTGCACAGGATGTTCAGGATGTGAAGGCAACTGGCCGTGCTATTGAGAGACGTGTAAAATCATCTGGTCTCTCTGTACATAAGCAGGCATACAAAGAACATCAGAAAGCGTACGCCTATTCTCTTAAAGAAGCACGCTTCAAATATTATTTGATAAGTCTCAATCTGGTCATCTGGACAGTTGACCAGATGACCAGATTGAGACTTATCAGATTTGATACCTGGATTATTGAGTATGAACTTTCTTCAAATATTATTCCAACATCATCAACACCTGCCCTGGTAACTCTAAACAGCTCTTCTCCACAATAACTCATCTGCTTAATCCCATTAAACAAACTCCTGAAGACTCTGTTCAAAAATGCGACCTGTTCCTTTCGTCATTTAAAAACAAAGTTGACACTATCAGATCTCAGCTCCACAACCTCCCTGAGCTTTGTTTACCATCTACCCGTCTGCATTCTGGGTCCCTGTGGATCCCTTCCCCTCGTCTCTCATAAAATCCAATCACTCTGCAAATAGCCCATTAATCACACAAATAATAAATAAGTCTCTACAATCTGGTCATGTTCCCCTGCCTCTAAAAACTGCCATCATTAGGCCTCTTCTGAAAAAATCAAATTTGGATCCCGACATTTTCTCTAATTACCACCCAATTTCCCACCTCCCATTTCTGTCTAAAGTGCTGGAAAAAGCAGTTGCTACTCAGCTGCAGGACCACCTACAGCAACACTCTCTGTATGAGAAGTTCCAGTCTGGATTCAGAGTAGCTCACAGTACTGAGACTGCACTGCTGAGAGTTACCAATGATGTCCTCATGGCTGCTGACACTGGTTCTCCCTCCATCCTTGTCCTCCTTGACTTCACTGCAGCCTTCGACACTGTGGACCATAGTATCCTCCTCCACTGTCTTCATGTGGAGGTCGGTCTCTGTGACACTGTCCTATACTGGTTCAAATCTTTCCTCTCCAATAGGCTGGAATGTGTTAGCCTTGGCAATGCCACTTCCGACAGTCGGTGTCTCCTGTGGCGTCCCTCAAGGGTCAGTTCTGGGGCCCCTGCTGTTTTCCCTTTACATGCTGCCTTTAGGCTCCAGTATAGCTGTTCGTTGTGCAGCACGCCGCTCGACGCGCGCGTGCTGCGCACAGGTAGTTCACAATATAGCTCAGCGTGACGCTCCAGCGTGAAGCTCCAAATTCTTGACATAATTTGAGCAGCAGCAGGGCGGAGCGTTTACCTACGGGACAAACTGAGGTCGCTGATTGGTCATTTGCTGACACGCCTACTGAATTGATTGACATGTCGGGTGAAAGAAGAAAAGGCAGAGGGCTGCGCAGCGGTTTTCTGTGTTTATATGTTAATAAAAAGTTCTAAATAATAAAATTAAAACAGGGAGTGCTGGTCCTTCAGCCCACACAGCAGACCAGCACACCAGGAAATATTTAGAAGCTGGCGCATCCACGTTGGACATGACTTAAGTTCACTCATGACAAATTAATTCATTCCTCCTCATCGGAGGAGGAAGCGAATGGTGACCGCTTCAAGCGATCACTTGACTTTTGGCAAAAAAACAAAAGAAAAGTCCGATCAGCGATGAAGAAGAGGAATTTTATACATTTGTGTCTCATACAAAACAGTCCGCCATCGGGCAGTTTATTGTGAGACAATGCGCGCGCGTAAGCGGTCGTAAAATTTGAGCTTGGCACGTTCATGCCCGCATTCAAAGGCTTGTGCTGCGGTGCTCAGCGTGGCGCGGCGCTCGAACCAACGCAGAGCTATATTGGGGGCTTTTAGGTCAAATTATTAATCAGTTCAACATTTCTTTTCACTGCTATGCCGACGATACACAGCTTTACATCAGGACTGGAGCATCCTCATCATCCCCATCTCCATCTTCACTCACTGCCCTCTCTACCTGCCTGGAGGAAATAAGGGCATGGATGAATCAGAACTTTCTTCAATTAAACTGCTCCAAGACTGAGGCCATACTGATTGGCACCCCTCACCAGATACAAACATCAACTTTAACAACAATCTCCTTCTCTGGACAAGACATCCCCCTCTCCACCTCTGTTACAAATCTTGGAATAAAAATGGACTCTCATCTTACATTTGAAAATCACATTAAGCATCTGTTTAAAACTTGCTTCTTCCATCTTCGAAACATCTCCAGACTTCGCCCATCTCTGACTTTTTCTGATGCTGAGAAACTCGTCCATGCCTTTGTCTCCTCCAGGCTCGACTACTGCAACTCCCTGTTTATTGGAATCCCTGGAAAAAACCTTCAGAAGCTTCAATGATTTTTGATGCAATCATCTGTGAGGCATTGTCCTCTTGGTTGTTCCTCCACTTAGTTGCATTTATGGTTGATTTTAATCTTGCTTTTATTTAATGTTCATTGTAGCACTTTGAGATTTGTTTAATGTAAAGTGCGTTATAAATAAAAGTTATTATTATTATTATTATACCAGGGGCGGCCGTGGTGTAGTGGTAATGGCAGTCGTCTCCCGATCGGAAAGTTGGCGGTTCGACTCCCGGGACCCGCACCATGTGTCGTTGTGTCCTTGGGCAAGACACTTAACCCTGAGTTGCTCCCGGTAGGACTGGAAAGCACCTTGCATGGTAGTCTGCCGCCACCGGTTTATGAATGTGTGTAGCATTCAATATATGTGTAGCACTTTGAGATTTTCAGTAATGAAAAGTGCGTTATAAATTGAATTAATTATTATTATTATTATTATTATTATTATTATTATTATTATTATTATTATTATTATTATTA
>JBBPBX010014841.1:0-32904 GCA_038048925.1 Garcialebias charrua | reverse complement strand
AGAATAATAATAATAATAATAATAAACTTTATTTGTATAGCACCTTCCTACAATGCCTTGCATTGACCAAGGTGCTTAACAGGATAAAAAGATGAATAAACTGGAATAATAAATCAATGAAAATAGAATAGGAAACAACAGCAATAAAAGAAGGCAATGGAAATAAAAAATGCTACATACTAAAATAACACTAAAATAACACAAGTAATAAAAGTTACCGGTACACACTGAAAGCTTTTTTGAACAAGTGGAAATAAAAAGGCAATGGAAATAAAAAAATGTTACATATTAAAATACCAAAAGTAATAAAAGTTACACACTGGAAGCTTATTTGAACAAGTGGAAATAGAAAGGCAATGGAAATAAAAAATGCTACATATTAAAATACCAAAAGTAATAAAAGTTACACACTGAAAGCTTTTTTGAACAAGTGGGTCTTCAGTCTGGTTTTGAACAGAGTCAGATCAGAGGTGGCACGCAGCTCAAGGGGGAGACTGTTCCAGGCTTTAGGGCCGGCAACAGAAAATGACCGGTCTCCCCATTGTTTGTACCTTGAGCGAGGCACCTCCAGCAGGTGTTGACTGGCAGAGCGTAAAGCTCTGCCGGGCTGATGGGCTTTCAAAAGTTCTGAGATGTACAGAGGAGCAAGTCCATTCAGAGCTTTGAAAACAAACAGGAGCAGCTTGAACTGTATCCTGAACTGAACCGGGAGCCAGTGTAGAGAGGACAGGACAGGAGTGATGTGTTCATATTTTCGTGTGTTGGTCAAAAAGCGCGCGGCAGAGTTCTGTACAAGCTGTAAACGGGAGATGGAGGATTGATTAATACCAACATACAAAGCATTACAATAGTCAAGTCTGGAGGTCACAAAGGCATGGATGGCCTTCTCCAGATCACCACGGCTGAGAAATGACTTGACTTTGGAGAGCAGTCGGAGCTGAAAGAAGCTGGTCTTGACAACAGAACTGATCTGTTTATCAAACTTTAAGTTGGAGTCAAGCTGCACTCCAAGATTTCTGACCACCGGGTTGAAATGGGGGAGGGGAAAACCAACACTGGGACTGGGAAGGATGTTGCTGGTGTCACCAGGAGCACTAAATAAAATGCATTCAGTTTTATCTGTGTTTAGGTGGAGGAAGTTTTGAGAGAGCCAGTGCTTAATGTCATTTAAGCAGTTGACAAGAGTGTTTGAACTGGGTGAGGGGTTGGGAGTGACTGGCAGATAGATTTGTAAATCGTCTGCATACATGTGAAAAGACAGGTTATGACGTGCAATGATTGATCCTAATGGCAGCATGTAAAGAGAGAAGAGGACTGGCCCTAGAATAGATCCCTGTGGTACGCCAGAGGTCAGAGGGGTTGATGAAGAGGAGGACAGATCGCCTATCATGACAGAAAAAGTTCTCCCAGACAGGTAAGATTTGAACCACTCAAGCACAGCTCCCTGTGAATTCAGTACAAAACTTCTCTCGTTACACACCAATGCTTACACGGTGACGGAACTTCACCTGACTATCTAAAGGACATTCTTGCACCATATTCATCCACCTGATCTCTAGGATCACAGAACAGTAATCTCCTTCACATTCCACGAACCAAGTTGAGGACCATGGGAGACCGGGCATTCTGTGTGGCTGCCCCCCGCCTATGGAACTCCCTCCCTGACTACCTGAGAGCTCCACAGTCACTGGTTGACTTTAAAAACGGCTTAAAGACTTTTCTTTTTAAGCAAGCCTATTCTGCCTCCACATGATTTTATCTTTGATCTTGGTTGATATTATTATTGATTTTACTTGATTTTATCACTTGTTTTATTTATTTTTATTTTTAAGCAGGCCTATTCTGCCTCCACAGGATTTTGTCTTTGATCTTACTTGATATTATTATTGATTTTACTTGATTTTACCACTTGTTTTATTTGATTTTTGATTTTGTTGCACTTTGTAGCACTTTGGGGTTTTTATTAATGAAAAGTGCGTTATAAATTAAATTCATTACTATTATATTATTATTATTATAAAAACAGAGCAATGACCAGACGCTTGTGTGGTGCTGAGGAGAGGTTTAGGCTGAGAGACAGAGAGATGATGAGTGCACCTGGGCAGGTGATTAGGGACAGGTGAGAATGTTCACAAGTAGAGAGGCAGACTGGGGAGTGAGTGGAAACTGACATGAAACACAGAGTTAAAATACATAAGGAACAGAATGACCCAAGTGAAACAAAATAAACACAATAAGCAGAAAAGGGGAGGACACAGAAATACAAGACAGGCAAGGGACAGACTGTGACAACTACATTGCGTAATATTTTTGCTTAAACATTTGCCAATGACATACATCAGTTGTATGTCATTGGCAAATGACATATGAGTTAGATCTAAGGTATCTCACAAACCATTGGACAGAGGTTAATGAAACTTTCAGAAAAGATTCATTACATTCACAGATACAGATGAAAACCTTTAGGAGCTGCTCAAATTCAAACTGGCGCCCAAAACTAATCAACATTAAAAGCAAACAAACAAGCAAATAAAAGTTTCTCCAACCAAGTAATTTTTAAAGAGTTTGACTGAAATTAATATCTTAAATTTAACATTATCACATCTAACCAAAGCTGCGACAACTCCGTCTATTCTCTTAATTAGTTCTATCTTATCTTATTAAAGTAGATACATTTCAGTCTAAAACTAATGTAAACAGTGACAACATTCTTCAAAGTACACTAGTTATTTTATTCCAGCATTGAAAGGTTCCAAACACTATTCATTTGCTCTACCTAAAGTCCACCACAACTTTTACCTGAACATTAAAAATAACCAAACATAGCTAGTGCTTAATGTCATCACATTTCATTGTGAAGGTTAAAACTGGATTGTTATATTGGTATCATTAGACTCTGTAAAATGAAAGTAAAAACTTCAGCATCCAGACATTTTAAACCAGAGTTGGTCTGCAGGGATTGCAGAGCAAAGGTTCACTATCTTAAATAAAAAAATAAAAAAAATAAAAAATAAACTTTCATCACATCCCTAATTCATTTCTTGACAGTTACCCATCCTGTGCAAGAAGTAAAACTTTAATGAGCAGTCTTATCATATTCATGTTAAAATCTGAACTTTGCTTCAAGATATATTTTTCATACCATGTGGTTGAGATCAGATCCATGAGGGAGAACCTGACTACGCTCTCTTAATGACATGTCTTTTCTGACAGTAACAAGGAGAAAAAACAGACTTGGAGCCTGACAGGAACTCTGAGACTCTGTGTCTGCACAGGATCCTGGACTTTCACCTTGACCGCTGGAGGAGTGCCATCTCTGGGCTGGGATCCATGCATCACTCTCTGGTGACCACTGACCTCCAGCAGTCGTTTTACTAAACTACTCCCAGTGCAACCGTCAGCAAAAGAGGCTGTGACCTTTGTTTCAACATCAGCAAACTTTAGTGCTCTTTTGTCCCTCTTCAGTGAGGAGGGGGGTCTTTACACCGAACCAGTGCTGAAATCTCTTTTTTTGGGCTGATCATTAAAAAAAAAATATTTCTTCTTATAAGGTGAAATACTTCAGTGTGATTTAATACATAGAGACCAATTAACACAACCAGTGGTGGGATGTAACTAAGTACAAATACTTTGTTACTGTACTTAAGTATATTTTTCATGTATCTGTACTTTACTTAAGTAGAATTAAATGTGGGTACTTTTACTTTTACTGCACTACATTTTACATGAAGTATCTGTACTTTCTACTACACTACATTTCTATAATGTGTTGAGTTACAAGTTACATTCACGTTGCAACTTTTTGATTTGTCGTTAGTTTGAAAGTAACTGATGTTGAGAGGGGAGTTGGTCCACTGAATCACTGCAAAGTGGACAGGTAACATTAGACCTGCCTTCAAGAAGAGCTGGACCAATGATGTATATTCTTGTGTATAAGTCATTTAGCTGGGAGCACCCACAGCACCACTAACACACACAAAATGGATTCCACCACAAAGATTCATCCAGAAGATACACAACACCCATGGCTTTATTGAAATATTATTGAAAGACTATTGAAATATTATTGAAAGACTATTGAAATATTATTGAAAGACTATTGAAAGACTGTTCAGTACAGCAGGACAGATTCTCTCTCCCTAAAGAGCCAGACATGGACTCAAAAACTTTGAAAACCAACTTCTTCTGAACTTGAACAAGAAATTCTTGCTGCAATATTAAAATGTGTCAGTTCATGGGATGTTAGGAGACAAGAGATTTCTCCAAATGTCTCGACACTCAGGTCCAAGTTTTGAAAATGTTGTCAGGAAGTTAAAGTATTGTTCATTGTTGATCCATTACAAGATTGACTAGACAATATTTTAACTAGAGTTGATGACAAACGAGTTGAAGTGATCTATTCCTTTGTTAGTTGTGTCTAATGCTCCTTTTTTCAAACAGACAACTTTTACTTAAATGTGTTTACTGCAGTTAAAATGACACATTGGTTTTATTTTGTGTTAAATAAAAACTTTCAAAGGTATAATCATTCCTCTTTCTTATTTTGCTTAATGGTATTTAACTCATCACTGAAATTCTGACACACAGAATCAAAAGTCCAAGTGTGAACTGTGTCACAGAGTAAACACAATAAAAACATGCATTATCTGCAGCATTGTTCATTAAAATGGCTCAACACTATTAATGTATTACAGAAAATATGCATACAGTACGCACACTTAATGGTATTGTAGACCATTGCATTAGTTAATACATTCAGCAAGTACTTTTACTTTAATACTTTAAGTATTTTTAAAAGCAAGTACTTATTTACTTTTACTTAAGTAAAAATATTAATATGGTACTTCTACTTTTACTAGAGTACATTTTTGTCTGTTTATTTGTACTTTTACTTAAGTACAGTGTTTGAGTCCTTTCTCCACCACTGAACACAACCCGCATGTTGTCTAAACATAGCTGCTGTAAACTGTCAAAAATGACTGGCAGGCTCAAAATGATCTGCAAAGAAGAAGTGGAAGAGTTTTTAATTTCAGAGTTTTACCATGTAGCAGCCTGGATGTTGGTTCAGCTTTGAGAAACAAAGGGGCAGGAATAAAAGTGGAATTGAATGAAAAACATGAAGAGATGGACCTTTTTACAAGAGCACCTGTCAGATCACTGGTGAGCAGGTTTAATGATGGATTGAACTCTCTCAGACGTCTTTGCCGGTGAAGCAGAATGTTTGAAAGCTTTGACGAATGAGAAGGAAAATTGGTCAGTGTCAAACACGTGAATGTGTGACTGTGGGCTACAGTGAATACTTAGTGTTTTTAACATAGAGAGGGTGGCACACAGTGCACGGTCGAGTTTAAATTACATCGAAACAAGAGCTATCCGGTGATGTCATCTGTTGTGGTTTTATTTTAACAGGTCATTTAAAGTTTGGTCATCCGGACCTCGAGGAGAAAGCAATGGTGATTTAAACCTTTATCTACTTTGTATGAAGTTAAACTCACAAGATGGTCAAAAAAAGGTATAAAAACAAAACAACAGGACTTTTATTTTGTAGTAGAAGACAGTTGTCTCCCCATCCAGGAGGATTTCTCAGTCAAAAAAAACCCTGGAAACTCCAACAAAGACTCTACGTCCTGAGAAGACTAAAGACGTTTTGTACAAACACCAGCACCCTCAACAACTTTTATAGATGCACCATTGAAAGCCTGTTGACAGGCTGCATCACAGGGTGGTATGGCAACTGCACCAGTCAGAAAGCTCTGCAGAGGGTGGTGCAAACAGCAGAGGACATCACTGGTAGCAGTCTCCACACCATCCAGGACATCTACCACAGACAGTGTCTGTGTAAAGCATGCAGCATCATTGAGGACCACACCCACCCAGCACAAGGACCTTTCTGTCGACTACTCTCAGGCAGCCAATACAGGAGTCTGCCATCACACACGAAAAGACCCAAAGACAGTTATTATCCACAAGCTGTCAGATTATTGAACTCTTCATAATAAAACTGAACAATTGACAGTAACTTTGCACTAAGCCACATCTGTGACGACTAATATGTTTATTGCTGCTGCACTATGTGGCTGTACCATGTATGTATCTACCTTACATCATAATTCATCTCAATGTTGCTCACTACATGTGCAATAACCTGTCACACAACCTGTGTCGTTTTTGTTAGTTATGTGCAATATTTATCATGTGCATTTAAGATCATATTAAAACCTGTGAAATCCTTATTTATACTAATTCATCCTACTTGCACAATTATATTCTACCATGTTGTTGTTTACTATTTTTCTTTTTGGACCTTGTAATATTTATCTTTCATTTTCTCTTTTTGGTACTTTATTTTGTACGCTAATTGAATGCTTTAGTATTTCTTGATTTTTGTTGTTGTTTTGTTTTTAGCGGGTCAAGTCGGTTCTTCTCATTCTGAACATTTCATTGCATTGTTGACCTTGTGTTTATCTGCATATGACAAATAAACAACATAACAATTTTACCCAAGCTCATCATGTCTGCCTGCATCTGGGCTCAATCCCTTCATTGACCAAGACAGTTGTTTTTATTTCTCCAATACTGTACAGAGGTTTGAACATCCCTTGCTGCACAGAACTGCATACACCACAATGCTGGTCCAGTTGTTCATTTAAAATTTTTGGGTTTACCACATCCGATCTAGATGATCGAGAATCAATCCACACCAACACAAGACAGTTGTCAACAACAGATGCTTTCAGTCTCAACAGTTACTGTGCATGACTTCTGGGAGTTGCACTATGAAGAGATTACAATAATGATCTACTGTACATGTTTGTTTTTGCATCACCAGAGGAACACTGTGATTGCGCAATTTTTGTTGAACAGTCAGCACAATTATATAACTTATGTATATAACATTCAGAACAATAAACAACTGTAGTTGGAGCCATGTGATGTGGGTTTTTGCTTTGATTTAATATTTTAGAATAAATTTTAAGGAGAGTTGCAAACTCAAACTACGATGGTACAAGAGCCAAAACCCCAAAATAATCCAGCTGCGCATTTTAAAAAACATCAAGCCACGTTAGTCAGTAACATTTAGGTAGCTTCTACTTTAGAAAAGGGATTATTGTTTTAATAGTTGCTGGAACAACCTTCATCTTGCCTGGTCAATAAACAAACATTGCAAACCATTCACCTTCTTGTCTTTTTGAGAATTATTACCAAGATGGGGCTGTTCACGTGGTTTTCATGTTTGTTGCAAATATTCAAAACTTGTTAATGTTCCAACCTTGTTTCCACAGGGAAATGGCATTCTAGGACCCTTAAAGCAATGTTAATAAGAATAAGAATAAGAATAAATTTCAAAAAGTGTCATATACAGGTCTGGCATTTATTACAAAGTTTTAAGTTTAGTTTGTGTGGATGAAGATACCAGCAGCAATGTCTCGTTTGCGAGCATGCATATTTTTAACACATGATTAAAACACGTCTCAACACCTGAGACAGGAGCTAAAACAGATAATGATAGTTATTAACACATGTCACTTTACTGCCTGCACAAAAACAAGAAAAAAGATAACCTCCCCAAGAAGAACTGGAAACATTCTCCTTGCAATCTGAATTCTTATAAGGTTTCACTCATCCTCCTTTTGTTATTAGCTCATTAAGATTTTATGATTATTTATTTTCCTGTATCAGATCATTTTAAACTTACCATTTAAAATGTTCTCTGAACATTTAGCCATTTAAAAAAGGCAGATCCACTTACAGTCACACAATGAAGCCTGCATACCCATCCTTTAAAGTGCTTCCCATCTCACTTTACTGAAACATTTACAGCAAACTGGTTGATTTAAAAAGAAAACTATTTCCATTGTAATGAGACAGAGGTGTGCAAGAATTCAGTAAAAGCAGTGAAGTAGTGGAAGGGTCACGGGAGCATGGAGGAAATGAAGCGAGCGTATAATTACGGGAGGATTGAGACTTGTCCCCGTGAACCTGAGGTCAGACTCAGAGAGTCATTATTCTGCATTAATCTCTGCTCGTCTCAGGAAAAAAGCAGGAGAGTTAAGGTTTGATTAGCTATTCAGAAAATATTGTTTGGCTTCCTAATCACACAGATTTTCTGAATCACTGCATTTATAATGAAAAGCAGCTCCTCGTGTGATTATTTCCAGTAGGCTTTTTTTTTTTTTTCAAATTCACATTAATTTTCAGAAATGTCATGAAAGAGCTTTTTACCATGTGTGCCCTCAGATTCATTCAGCTGAAACTGGAAAGTAGTAAGAAAAACAAATATAGTAATTTTAGTAGGGCTAGTGAAATTCTAGAAGTTGAGGGTGATATGAACATAACTAAATCTGCAGGTAGCTAAAACATTCAGTGCATGGTGTACTGGTAAATATTTTCCTTGATGATTTTCTTTTGACAGTGAATGCGTCTATATTTGATGTGTGTGAATTTTTTTTGATTAGCCTAATTTTTTTATATGCTCAATGTGAGATGTATTTTTTTTTCTAGTGTGAAAGGAGAAAAAAGTCTGGTGTTGCTAATCTAGACATAGGTTGGGAGAAACAGCGAACAACATGCACCATTCAGTTCTGTATTAAAGTCAGAGCCTCTCCTGGCACATGTAGGGTCAGAGGTCAAATAACTAATTACTGCAGTGAATGAACTTCTGTTAATGTCCAGGGAAGTCATATCTCTCCAGTTTTAGCTTTTCTCCATTGGTTCCCTGTCAGATTGAATTCAAACTCTTACTTCTAACCTACAAAGCTCTCAACAACCTAGCTCCATCTTATATTACAGATATTATTGTTCCATATTTTCCTAACAGAGCACTTCGCCCCCAGACTGTTGATAAATCTGGGAACATTTAAATCTTTGTTAAAATAAATCAACAGCTACAGCTTGGACTGGTGCAAACTTTTCTTGTGTTGAGCATTGCATCCAGAGAATTGGTTACTTTCTTACTGCAGGTTTACTTGTGGTTCCTAGAGTTTCCAAAAGCAGAATTGGAGGAAGATCTTGCAGTTATCAGGCTCCTCTCTTGTGGAACCAACTTCCAGTTTATATCTGTGAGTCTGACACATTGTCCAGTTTTAAGACGGGGCTTAATTAAGTATTTCCTTTTTGATAAATCCTTAGGGTTGGCTTGGTTTCCTGACCTATTTATTCCTTATCCTATGCTGCTATAGACTTAGACTACTGAAGGACAATTTGACCTAATTTCCTCAAATGAATAGTTACAAATGAATACAAGCTAATAGTTTGTATTTGTAATTATTTCTATATTGACTTTTTTTTAAACTTTGCTGAGAGAACTTCTCGCCTCCATTCTACATCTGTCATTCTGTGTCCATTTCTCCTTCCTGTCCTCTCAAACCCCAGCTGATCAAAGCTCATGGTCACTTATCCTGAGCCTGGTTCTGCTGGAAGTTTCTTCTTGTTAGAATCAAGTTTTTCCTTTCCACTGTTGCCTTTGTGCTTGCTCAGGATGGAAGACTGTGATGAAATGAAGACAGTGCAATCTGCTGGCTACCCTACCTTAGATAAATAATGTTACTACAGTAATTGAATTTTTATGTATGTGAATATTTCTGTTCAGTGCCCTGAGATGATTTGGATTGGGACTTGATGCTATATAAATAAACTGAAATGAATTCATGTTGTGGCTGAGCGAGTTGTTGACGTTAGCTGGTTCAAAATGCTGTTGCAGGTCTTTTAATGGGTACTAAAAATTGGAGCACGATGCCACTGTTTTCACTTCTCTACATTTCATTTTGACATTGATTTTTAAATTCTTTAGTTAGTTTTTCAATGTTTTCATGGTCTCGCCCCTCAGACTTTGTTGGACTCCAGCTGTAGGTTCCCTCACCCTCTGGCAGTTTCAGTAGGTGGTCCCAAAGTTCGAGATGAGGCTGAGAGTGACCGGGTGTTTTCATTCGCTGCCTTCAAATTGTGGAACAAACAGCCTCTGCACATCAGTCCGGCCAACTCGCTTCCCGTTTTTAAATACATCCATCCTTTATCTTTTACCCGCTTCTTCCTTTTCAGGTCGTTGTGGTCACTGGTGCTCATATCCAGCAGTCACTGAGCAAGAGGCAGGGAACACCCTGGACAGGTTTCCAGTCCATCACAGGGACTCATAGAGACAAACAAACATTCACTGTCTCACTCACACCTAGAGACAATTTAGAGTTAATCAGTCTAACGTGCATGTTTTTGGTCTGTGGGAGGAAACTGGAGAACCCAGAGAAAATCCACGCATGCACAAAGAGAACATGCAAACTCCACCACAGAAAGGTCCCTGGCTGGGATTTGAACTGGCAACCTGCTTGCTGTGTGGCAGCAGGTATACCAGCTGAGCCACCTGCCTGACATGTCCGACTGAGCCTGTTTTTAAACCCTCTCTTAAAATATATATTTTTCTCTTAGGTTTTAAACTCAGTTTAGGATGATGGATTTATTGTGTTTCTCATTTGAAACGTTTTATTTTTACAGTTTGACTTTATTGTGTTTTATTGGTCATTTTTATGTTGCTTGAATTCTTCTCAGTGTACAGCAGTTTGGCAAACATTATTCATTTCAAAGTGCTTCATTAATAAAGTTGTATGGTGATGTATTGTACATCACATATGATTGTGTAATTTATTATTTTCTAGGCTGACCAAAACTGCTACAACTTTGTCATTTCTCAACATGACATCATTTTACTGTAAAAACTCTGCCGTGAAAAGGCGGCAGGTGATTTGCACTATCTATGGATCGCTAGGCTTTTCATAGAATATATATATTTTTCTTTAGACAAGAGAGGTGGAACAAGAAATACTGCAGCACTCGATGTTTCAAGCGATGACCCCCTTTCCCCTTTTTTGCCCCTGTGGATATATCTCAAATGTACCATCAAAACCTGTCATGCACTGCTATGTGCGCCTGCAGTCAAACAGAAGGGTTCATTCCCCACCAATGATCAGCAGTGATGCAGGCGTCTGCATGTGTCTCTTGTTACAGCAGCTACAATAAAACACAAAGTGGGAGTGTGTGCACGTAATGAGACAAAGAACGCATTTGTGTAAAAGTCTGTGCAGTGACAGAGGACTTACATGCCTAATACAGTGGGATAAAGGCAGCTGTGCAACGATGAAGGCCTAATCCGAGCGCGTTTTATTGGTCCGGTGAGGCTGCAGAGATATAAGAGTTTTACTTGTTGAAAGGGATGTTCTTCACTTGGAGCCTCGTCGGCCATGACAGAACTGGGACATAATTTTCCTTGTCAAGGCCAATAATCAATTACACTATGAGGATGATCGGACAGCGGTCCCCCACAGTGTCTGTCGCCCCTTAGCGTAAGCTTTCGTCACATTCCTGTGTATTAATAACCGGCAAAACAGTTCCAAATAGCAAGTGAAGAAACCCCATGTGGCCTGTCTCAACGAGTGAGTAAAAACTCTACAATGAGACTGATCCTCAGCGTGCTTTGATGTTCAAGTTTGATGCTAATGACTGATAATATTGAACATCAAGAAAATGGTCTGTTAGAAAATATATATATTTAAAATTAAGCTGCATTGATGCCTCCAGGCTCCGTATGTGTCCGAACCAAACAACCTCTGAAGGTTGGCGTTTGATTTCTTACATCAGACTATTTATATATATTATTTTAATAGATATGTAACCTGTGTATGATTCTGTGGCAGCAGGTGTCCCCCAGGGGGTGAGGGAGATGAGCTGGGGTACAGCATCGTTTCTCATCTGGACGGGACATTAATAACGTAGAGACCTGGGGAGGAAGCTCCATCTGGGCCAGGCTGGTGCACCGCTGAGGGGACAGATCACTGGCCTTTGTAATCTGTAATCCCTCACAAAGTGCAGAGCCAGCCCGCGGGGCTCAGTCCACAAACAAAGCGACTTTCAGGTGTAGCTTTTCTGGACAAGCACAACCTTACCCCTACCATTTGATGCACACATACTTTCCCTTTCCCATATTCCTTTAGCATCTCTATAACTTGTGTTCAGGTGTTTAGAATACCTCATATACAGTATGCCAGCAACTATCCATGTCATGGGATTTTTTTTGTGTGACTATTACCTCTCAGTGGATGTTAAACTGATCACAAATAGCTTTTTATTTTTATTTTTTTTTAACTTTCAAGCACAAAACATTGCAACTAGGACATAACAATTATAGGTAAAAGAAGATAACAATTATTAGGCCAAATACGGTAAATATCACTCAAAGGGACTGTGATGCTTTGCAATATGGCAGAAAGTGACTAATTATCTCTTCTTTAACACCTTTCTTCTAAAATTTCACGTTTAACAATACATAAAAAATGTTTTTCCACCTGTGAGGTTGAAGCAGAATAAGGTGTTAATAGCAACACCTGCTTTTCCACCTTTAAAACTTCTGGTTAGTTTGCACGTTTTTGTCAAACGCTTTAAATATTTTATATTTCAAAGATTAAAAAATAAAATGAACATGTTCACTTTTTCAATTTGCACTATCACTTTCATCTCAAATGCCAAAGTGTAAATTACAATTAAAACCAAGAAAACATGTTAGCGTTGAGTTTAACTTTTATACACTTTGCTGCTTTTCAGAAGAAGCTATCTAGGCCACGAAGAGTGAAAAACAAACTAAAGTAGAATAAACCTTTTTGGATAAAACACGAAACATTTCAGCAAATAATAACCCGTCCACAGGACCTGACTCAACCTTGTTAGATTAATTTACCTGGATTATTGAGCATGAATCAGGACAACTAAAGTAACTCCATGTAATAAATACTGACATTACGTGATTGACGCCAAGGTTTTGATTAAACTGGACAACAAATACAGAAAACACATTAATCTGATGTGTTAGCTTACGAACAAGAAATAGGATTAAAACGAGGCAGGTGGAAAGAAGTGAAGATGGAGGATGATCTACAAAACATCTGACGTCCCACTGGACAAATTTTAGCGAAACATTCAGGAAAATAAACCTTGATTGTGCGTCTACAGCTGATTACAGTATTTTCAGCCTGATAACTCGCACCTTTCTTTAAGTCGATTTGTCCAATTATTGGCAATAAATTGGAAAAATCCATAAACATGTCGCACCTTCAGTTAAGTCACATCTATTATGCGTCACCGCTATGCGTCAGCGCGTCATTTACCTGCTGAAAATGTCGGCCACAGAAGCATGCACAGAAGGACTTTTAACAAGATTAACACAGTAAAACAATTGTTTGTCTGCTGAAAATAATAGCAAAGATAAGTCTGAGCTTAACCGTTCCTTAATAAATTCACGTAATGGTCAAATCTGCTGGATTTAAATTGTTTTGCTTTGACGTCTTCCAAACGGGTGCGCGCGCTGCGAAAATAAATTAAAAATAAATTGAATTTTAGCTCAAACAACTCCAATAGCTAACAGTTTGTAAATGACCACCAAGTAATTATTTCTGTAAGTTTAAAGAAAATCTGCCGAGTGGTTTATGAGCTATTTGCTAAAATGTACACGGAAAAAAAACGAAGCTAAATGCTGCACATTTACGAATCTAAAACATTGAATTTTATCTCAAACAATTCCAACAGCTAATAGTTTGTAAATGACCATACAGTAATTACTTTCTACAAGTTTAAAGAAAATCTGTCTGGTAGTTCATGAGTTATTTAGAAAAATAGTAACGGTTTTTGCTAACAAACACAGCTAACATAATGGCACGTCCACACCTAACAGCGTTTCAACTTCAGGAGCGTCCAGTTTACATGCAAAGTCAATGGGGGACGCGCCTCCAGGCGCGTCTTGGCGTCGGGCGTCACGTCACGTGCGTGTTGAGCATGCTGGAAAGCGTTTTCCGTGCACGTGAACCCGCGTCAGCCTCCAAAGCACGCCTTGAACATGTTGAAGATTTCGCCGTTCAAACGCCGTTCAACTCTCCCTGATTGGTTGATCAGGGAGAGTCGGGGGGAGAAGAGAGGGGGAGAGTCCCTATGTGACGCGGAAACGAGGGGACGGGTATTGCGCAACTATGTGACGTATTGTTTGTGGGACACAGAAAAAACCCGCAAAGTCGTGTACTATGGAAGAGAAACTCATTGTAGCTGTGTGTTCGCGACAAGTCCTTCACGACCAGTCAAGTCTGCTCTACAGAGACAGAAATAAAAAGCTCCTTGCCTGGCGGAGTGCAGTGAGGAACTCGGTATACCGGTAAGCTCCTCCCACACCCCCCGCCGCCACACCGCCGCAGCTTCGCGTTCTGGTCTGGACACCACTGTGGGTCCAGTGCGTCCACTTGCGTGCGTGACGAGCTTTTTTGAAGTTGAAACGCTGTTAGGTGTGGACGTACCATAACTCCAGAGCAGGAGGCCAGGCAGCGACAGAGTGTGTCCGACCAGAGGAGGCCGCCTTCGGACACATGAGCTGGAAACGGTCGGTGAACTCTCTGGAAGTAGCCTGGTTAAAACCAGACCCTTGTCCTTCACTTCGCTTCGGACTAGGGTCTGGACTTTCTCCATAGGGAAACGATTCTTGCTGGAGGCGTGGCCTCTGCTGATGGCTGCTCCCCCGTGGTCTGCTGAACTTGACTTCAGCTCCGCCTCCTGCTGAATTTTCTCTCGCTGCCGTTGCATATTCTGTGTTTATATGTTAATAAAATATAAAAATAAAACCATGGATCGCTGGTCCAACACACCAGAAGACCAGAAAATCTGATGGGACTCGGGCAGCAACGAACACGAGTTTAATTCTCTCGTGACAACCTGAAGCATCAGCGGAGGGAGAGGAGGAGGAGGGAGCGAGCGATAACTTGACTTTTGGCAAAAAAACAAAAGAAAACTCCAGATAAGGGATTAAGAAGGGGAAATTAATACATTTGTGTCACATATAAAACAGTCCTGCATCGCTTTGCATCGCTTTGAATGAGAACATGCGGCTGCTCGTTGGCTGCGCGCTCCCCCGTGGTCTTCTGAACTTGACTTCAGCTCCGCCTCCTGCTGAATTTTCTCTCGCTGCCTTTGGATATTCTGTGTTTATATGTTAATAAAACGTTCTAATAAAATAAAATGAAACCATGGATCGCTGGTCCAACACACCAGAAGACCAGGAAATCTGATGGGACTCTTTAATTCTCTCGTGACAACCTCAGTCATTTCCTTGTTCATTTCACTCAGCGGAGGGAGAGGAGGAGGGAGCAAGCGATAACTTGACTTTTGGCAAAAAAGAAAACTCCAGATAAGGAATTAAGAAGGGGAAATTAATACATTTGTGTCACAGTCATATAAAACAGTCCTGCATCGCTTTGCATCACTTTGAATGAGAACATGCGAATGCTCGCTGGCTGCGCGCTGGGACAGGTGGGGGCATGGGTTAGGGGCCAAAAACTCCACCTTCTGTTCTCTGATTGGTCCGGTCAAAAATCTACCGGTGAAATGGTTGTCTATGGGAGAAGTCCCAGACTGTGCAGTGAAGGGAAATGAGAATTGAGCGGAGCTGTGCAGGAAGGCGAAGGCCAGGCTACTCTGGAAGTGTCAGAGCTCCAGAGCAGGAGACCGGGCTGTGACATAGTAAGTCCGACCAGAGGAGGCTGCCTTCGGACACATGAGGTGGGAACGGTCGTGTACACTAGCGGCCAAAAGTGGTATTGCACCATTTTTTGCTAAAATGAAAAACAGACATATCTGAGCCAAAAGTTGGTCTAAAAATATGGGAAAAACTCCATAAACAAGTCTCACCTCTCTATTAGTCACAGGGCATGCAAATTAGGCAAAAAACTGCGACTTGTAGACTGGAAAATATGGTACCATTTGACTTACCCCAATTCAAGATGGCTACCTAAGCTAATTGCTGCTAGCCAACACAACTATAACTTAAACTCAGTCAGCTATTGAGCTATAATCTGATGTGGTAGTAGCTGAGAGTCATTCAAAACACCTAATCTGAGCACTAGCATCTTGCACATCGTGAGCTCTCGCATGATATTATAAATGATTTAATTTACAATGTTTGACCAAAATGGCTGCTGCATACTTTGCATGATGTGGTTTCTGTTTTAAGCCCTGGCACCGGTCATGGCAGATCATACTACTGCAAGGAATGCTAAGTTTTTACTTTAGTTTTGATTTTAGTTATTGCTCCGATTGTCTAAATTAGACATTATAACTATTTGGTTAAGTTTATGAAAAGCATGACTCTTATGTTTAGGCATGACAGTTATTCAAAGATATTTAATTGGGTTTAAGAAAACTCATAGGTAAATTTTCTATAGAGAAAATTATGGTATTTGTCCTGTTGATGGTGAAATTGACCATTTCAGGTTGTTTTCTCTGAAAAGCGATGCAATAAAATACCTTCTAGTATCCAACACAGAGTGAACTCCAACAAACAATAACCATAAAAGTCTGAAGTTCATTTTTGTGCAGCAGATCTTCAGAAATGGTTTTTTACACTGGGATCATGTGGAGTGGCATGCCCGTCTGCCTCCTCCTCCACGTGTCTGTAATGAAGATATTTTGGTGTCTTTTTCTTTGCAAGAGGGCAGTCATGAGCGATAACTTTGATCTTTGCTGGAGGTGGAGGTGAAAGTACCCAGACTGAGGAGAGATAAATGAGCTCCAAGGAGCAAAGGGGCATCACAGTTCTGTCTCAGCAAACTTGTGACTTCCTGTCAGTTCTTTTTCTTCCAGCTGTGGAGCAGCGTCTCAGTGATTGTTTTTTTTTCTTCTTCTTCTTTTCAGCTGAGGTAATTCAGGTGCACTAGCCTGGAGCTTTCCTGGCTGTTCATTAGTTATTCATTTCCATCAGCCTGAAACGCCTTGAGCAGTGTGATCTGCAACGTGCTCCCTGTTCAGGTGTTCATCAGCTACACTGAATCAGCTCATCATCATATCTGTCTCCCATGATGCCCAGACACACTTCAGTATGTCTTCATGGCTGAATGAACTTTTACCATCAGAGACATCACAGAGGCAGCAGACAAAAAGGTGAACATGGAATTTTCAATTATATAAAACAAAGTTGAGTATAATTCCAACTTTAAAGTAATTTCTGAATTTCAAATAGTCAGAGTTTGTTACCGCAGCTCAGCTGTTTTCAGCCATGAAATAAATCTAACGCCTGATGAGGGATTTTGATCAATCACACTTCTTTTCAGAGAAAATGTTGGCTTTTCTATAAATACAGATGTGTGCACACATCCTACAGGTGGAGGCAGTGGCAGAAAATGTTCTGGAGAAAGTAGCTGTTCCACCACTGTCAACAGCTGCCCACACTGCAAAGCAAACCAAAATAAAATAAAATAAAATAGAAAGCTGCCAACTAAAACAGAGTTTGACAACAAACACAAACTTTTTTTTTCCTAAGCTGTATTTCTGCAGACCAGGTGTCAAGGTTTGTTAAAAGGCAATCTGAGTTTGTGTTTGTTTTGCACAAAAAAGCTGACAACATAATTTTAACTTCAAATCTGTTTCGGAGGTTGAACTGGTCACGCAGGTTATCAACATTTTTACTGAGCCCTGTTATTTTCCTAAGAGAGGAAATCTGCTCCATTTTATTTCTGTGATCATTGCTAAAATTGCAATTAAATCTTGTACACTTCTTTAAAACAAAACAACAACAACAAAAAAGCACATTTTCATTTGCCCCCTTATTTAGAGTATGTAATAGAAGTTGTCTGAAATGAAATATGGTAAATGGTAAAAAGACTGTATATAGTATAGCGATTTCTATCTAATCATGATACTTAAAGCTCTTTACAACACAATCTGTTTCCTCATTTACCTCCACACACATTCATACACCACTCTACTACATCTCTACAAAGATAATCTGAACCAATCAATCTGAAGAGACTAATCAGTGCTTTAGATCACATTCATACACTGATGGGACATACAATGTACATCAAAGGCAACGAGGCATTCAGTGTATTGCCCAGTAACACTTCAACACGTGACTGTTGGTGGAACTGAAAAGAGAAAAACAGTAATAAGATCCAAGATATGAACAAAAAAAAAAACATCAACTAAAAATACACAAAACACTAGTAGTATAAAAACATTACGTCAAACGAACATGTCTGTGTGAGCAGATGAGCACGAATTAAAGGCCCAGGCAGAGCTCTGCGTAAGGCAGTACGCCGCTGTACGCCGTACGTACGCAGAGGCACAAGCGTAGTCCCGCAAGGCACGAACGCGCAAAGCTCAAATTTTACAACCGCATACGCGAAGCGCGTTGTCTCACAATAAACTGCCCGGCGCCGGACTGTTTTGTAATAATAATAATAATAATAATAATAATAATAATAATTAATTTAATTTATAACGCACTTTTCATTAGTAAAAATCTCAAAGTGCCATGTGCAACAAAAGCAAAGATCAAATAAAATAAGTGATAAAATAAAGTAAAATCACTTATAATATCAACTAAGATCAATGATAAAATCATGTGGAGGCAGAATAGGCTCGCTTAAAAAGAAAAGTCTTTAAGCCGCTTTTAAAGTCAACCAGTGACTGTGGAGCTCTCAGGTAGTCAGGGAGGGAGTTCCATAGGTGGGGGGCAGCCACACAGAATGCCCGGTCTCCCATGGTCCTTAATTTGGTTCGAGGAATGTGAAGGAGATTACTGTATGTGACACAAATGTATTAAATTCCTCTTCTTCATCCCTGATCTGGACTTTTCTTTTGTTTTTTTGCCAAAAGTCAAGTGATCGATTCCTCCTCCATGACTGAAATGATGTAATGAATGAATTTGTCACGAGCTAATTAAACTCGGGTCCTACGTGGCTGCGCGAGGTTCTACAGATTTCCTGGTGGGCTGTGGGCTGCAGGACCAGCGCTCCCTGTTTTTATTTTTATTTTTTAGAACTTTTTATTAACATATAAAGTTTAGAACACCGCAGCGGCTGCAGCCAGAGCCAGATCGTGCTTTTTTCCCCCCACCCGACCTGTCAATCAATTCAGAAGGCGTGTCAGCAAATGACCAATCAGCGACCTCAGTTTGTCCCGTAGGTAAATGCCTTGCGCGCAGCTGCTCAAATTACGACAAGAATTTGGAGCGAAAACGCGAGCATTTAACGCGAGAACGAATGCAGAGCTGTGCCTGTGAACGTGTGTGCACAAAACACGTGCATAGAGCGCCGTTCGGCCAAACGCAGAGCTCTGCCTGGGCCTTAACACATCAACATGAAACAGATCAGCAGCAACAGGGTGTGATTTTTTTTCCCCACTGTGATTATTCTGGTTAGATATTCACGAGTCTAACAGCCTCAGGGTAGAAGCTGTTCCTCAGTCTAGTGGTTCTACACTTAATGCTCCTCAACCTCCTTCCTGAGGGGAGAGAGGCAAAACGTCTGTATACTGGGTAAGTGGGGTCCTTCATGATGCAGGTGGCCTCTTCCTGCATCTGGAGGTGTAAATGTCTGTGATGGTGGGGAGACTGACTCCAACAGACTTCTGTGCAGCCTTCACCACTCTCTGTAGAGCTTTCCTCTCTTCAACTGTGCAGCCTCCATGCCACACGTTGATGCTGGAGCACAGGATGCTCTCCACTGCACACCTGTAGAAGGAGGTGAGGACTGGGCTGCTCAGACCAGCTCGTCTCAGCCGTCTGAGGAAGTAGAGTCTCTGATGACCTTTCTTGATCAGGCTGGTGGTGTTGTTGCTCCAGCTGAGGTTATCAGGTGTACACCCAAGTACTTGTAGCTGGAGACCACTTCCACCACAGATCCACTTATGTTCAGTGGGGTGTGGGTGTGTTGTTCCTTCTGAAGTCCACAATCATCTCCTTTGTCTTCTTCACATTGATGTGAAGGTTATTGTCCTTGCACCAGCTCTCCAGATGTTCCACCTCCTGTCTGTAGCTGGACTCATCATTGTTTGTGATGCATCCCACCACAGCTGTATCATCTGCAAACTTTATACTAAGACAGGCTTGATGGGTGGCTGCACAATCATGTGTGAGCAGAGTGAACAGGAGTGGGCTCAACACACATCCTTGAGGAGAGCCAGGGCTGAGGGTTATGGTGGAGGAGAATAAGTTGTGGATCCTCACTGACTGAGGTCTGTTTGTTAAGAAGTCTAGTACCCAGTTACAAATGGAGGGGCTTAGTCCTAGTGTGAGTAGTTTGTCCATCAGGGTTTGGGGATTCATGGTATTGAAGGCGGACGTGAAGTCTACAAAGAGCATATGGATGTAAGAGTTGTTCTGCTCCAGTTGGGTGAGAGCAGTGTGGACCACAGAGGAGATGGCATCTTCTGTTGGTTGATTCTCACAGTATGCATACTGGAGAGGTTCCTCGTTGATGTTGATGGTTATTTTGATGTTGATCATGACCAGTTTTTTGAAGCATTTAGCGACTATCGGGGTGAGGGCCACTGGTCGATAGTCATTCATTTAGACCAGTCACTGTCGTTTCATTGACTTCCTCATAAAATTTGTAAATTATTTTTTGTAAACCATGCAGAAAGCACTATTTTGTTATGTTTTATGTCATTTTTGAGGCTTCTTAAAATATTTTGTAGTTTTGATGTTTAATATTGAAGCATTTTTTTCAAAGTTACTTTCTAGTCTGCTATGTTTATTTCTTTTGTGACATTTATCTTTCTCTGTTTTCACCCCAGACATGTGAAGTTTGCATATTCCAGTGTTAGTTTCCTGCTTTTTTCTGTGCTTTATGCCTTTGATCAGTCTGCAGCACAATTTGTGTTTTGCACCTCTTATTGTTGACCTGTATTTTAAAATTTTTATTTACTATTTACCTGCATTATTTTCCTCCCAAAATGGGGTTTAGATGACATCATAAAAGTGCAAATGATAGTACAGTATTTAGATTGCACGATCAGTCATATTTGACAGTTATTGCACTTGACAGAATGCAAAGGTCAAACACAGACATTTAGACATTGGCATTGTTTTTCTCCGTGCCTTGAGCTGAGGTCATCTGTTGTTTTTGACCCGTTATGATAGCACCTGGCGTTTTAGGAGACGTTTTGTTAAAACTGCAGTTGCTACTAATCATGTTCACTGTTGGATGATACATTTTATGTTCCTTGTACAGTTGTTGAAAGCAGATTGGGACAATAAGCTTAAAAAAGTAACATCTCAAATTAGTCTTATTTTACACTGTTTTTTTTTGTACTGCCATCACAAATGTAAAAAAAAAAATGGTAACAACAGCAGTAAATGACAATATATTTGGAGTTTTTATTAAACTATTGCAATGTATTTTACAGTATTTATGTGGTTTAAAACAGATTTGTTTCATAATATTCTATCAAAAACAATATACCAGTAATGTTTTTACTGTAATGTTCTGCCAACTCCAGCTGTTGGTATTTATTAATGTATTATTTTTGAAAAATGTATAGATCATCAGTTTGATTTGTAAAGTATAGTTTAAAATAAAAAAAAGTATGCTAGTGTGACATATTGAGAACAATATTTAAGTCTACTTATTTACAAGATATATAAATTGTTCAATTTATTTCAGTAAAGAATTGCAACTAGCTATCATATCCTGATTTAAATCACAATATTGTGACATATTAATAATTTAGACAAAAGTATTGTTGTTGCTGCTTTCAAGACAAATGTTTAAAGTCATAAATAACTCCCGAAACAAACAAATGATTTGACAAGAACAAAGCTTTGTCTACCTTGCATCGTTGCCACTCTTTTTACTAGATGCAATCTGTGTAACATTGGTGTGTCAGTGCACGTGTCAAGGACTTGTTTCATTCATGAAAGAGCCCAGTTTGAATTGTCAGCAGTAGTATTATGTTAAAACACAGCAAATGTTCTCACCGTCAACGCAGGAGGGTTTGTTGCGTGTCGTCCCCGCCACTTTCCCAGGTAAACAGGAGCACTTGACCGTCTGAGAGCGCTCCTCAATGCGGTTTTTGTTACAGCATCGGTGGGCAGCAATCACCTCACATGTTCCACCCTCTGAAGAGAAACAGAAAATTGCATGTTCAGAAAAGGTGAAAGATTAATAGAAAACATGTCATAAAACCTCGGAAATTACGGGAAGTTATCGTTCGCTCTTCATTCATATATTTTTTTAAAAGGAGCTCTTTCAACACGCAGCCATAAAGTGAATGAGAGATGAGCTTGGTGAAAGTCGACTCCTGCTCATGATATTACGTGAGCCGAGCAGCAGTACAATCATCAGCCACTTACACTGTAAGCATGTGTAACAAATTGGCCCTCAAGGAATCTCAATTATGTCATCAAATTGCCTCTCATTCTGCGCTGGCTATCCTCACTTCATACCAATCAGCCCATGATGACTCTCATAAGAAGCATCACACACTCAGTAGTTATTAACGTGCCATTATTTCATCAGTTTTATGCAAGTTATCAGCATGACCAAAAACACATGAATCATTTGCCTCAGCTGCTGCGATCACCGAGCCATGCTTTGACAGTTCACACTTTTGACTCGTGTGACTGCGCCAACACAGTCTCAGGCTACGCTATACTGAAGCATTAACCCCAAAGTCTAGGTGACATCAGTCAGAGTGAATGTAGTACAGTATGCCCCAGTTTGACAGAGGATTATGTCAACAACAAAAAAAGAAGAAGAAAAAAAATGGCAACAGAGAAGTTGATATATGCCATTGGCACTAGTGGGTCAAAAACAATTGTGAGACTTCCCCTCGGCAGGTTGGTGACATGATGGGACTGAGGGACACCCTGAAATTAGTGAGGCATGCAGGGGAAAAATAAAACTAGAGGACAAGGTGTGTCTTCCTGCCAGGGACTGGCCGTGCCAGTGAGTAATGAGGTAGTCAGTGGAGCTGCCCCTTCTCACAATTATAAAGCATGGGGCTAATGCAACCAGCAGAGCTGCAGGAGAAAGGCCCTCCATCACTGCTCAACCCACTTCTATAGACTTCAGGAAAAACTCTTTATCTTCTCATGACAGCAACATCAACAGACGCTAGCATCTAACAATTAAAACTGGAGCTCATCCATGTACGGAAGCTAAGGGAGAAGTGCTTCACTTATTCTTTCCAGTACTAAAAAAAAGCAGAAAGCATGAAAACCAGTTCCATACATCACCTGGTGAGTGATTTATTCTGTTCAGCTAAAGAGGACTTCCTGCTGTGGAGGGAAGGTGCATTTGCTTTTGCTGGCACGACAACAACCTGCGTGTTTTTTATTCTCTGGCAGCACCGTTGTGCAAATATTTGAAGTGGCTTGGGTCAGGAATTACGGAACTACACATCCGGCAATCTAGACAAGTTTGGCCACACTTTTCCTTTTCTGTTCCCATCACTGTCTTTGCAAGACCAAAGTCCAAGAAGTTCTGGACTAAAAGAAAAGCAGTTACAGTCCTGCTGGACCAAGCTGTCGGGCAGTATTAACGTCATGCTCCGTACTGCTGTTAGATATTTCAATGCAGAATGAAGCAGAGCTTAGACTTTAATAGGAGGGAGAGGATTTATTTTATGTGCTTCAACCTCAAACCCCACAATCTGTTAAATATGTCACATTGTTAAGATGTTAGGATTCTGACCTTCAGACCTGATCTGATATTTACGGTTTTTATACAATTAATTTGATTTATTTTGAATGCAACATATCAAATGACTAAGTATCACAAATACCTAAATAGTTCCGTCTAGTGGACACCGTTGTAGCGTCTGAAATGAAACAGGAAACGACCATTAACTGTAAAGACCATTGCAGAACTGTGTTCGGCCTAGTTTTTTTCTGCATTTCTACTTTACACAATCTCTTCTGTCCTACACTGTCACAGCAGCATGTGATCAGGCAGAGGTAAGACTTCTAGTGTTGTCCTCACTGGTCTTTCTCAAAGAAGCTAAAAACGGATTTACCAGATGTAGCATGAGGTAAAGCCTGTTATCTGAAGTATTTTAGTAACTACAGGCCTACTTGTGCTGCCTGAATGGTGTCTTTATTAAAGTATAAAAAGGGTCTGTTCGCCTGAGGTTGGTACACTTGTTTTAATCTGCTTAATGTTGCATTAACCTATGTAACCAGCAAAGGCTGGAACTGTAAACTGTGGTCCATTACATGTATTAGTTTTGATGGGGCAATGTTTTCCTTCATGTACAAAATCAAAAGATAGAATGTGAATAATGTGTTTGTTGGGGTATTCTGAGTAAATGTTACTTCAGACCATTTGCTGAAAAATCAACAAGGGTGATAACAAACATTCAGTCTTAAGCTCCATGATCAAATGGACCTACAATATCAACAGCAATGTGTTCAAATGGACCACATAGACAACTTGACAACTAAATCACTAATGGTGTTTCCACATACAGTATCTTAAAGATAATGCTTAATAATAGGACCGTGCAGACAAATCTTCCTTATGTTTCCACATCTGAGGTGTTCAGTGCGATTCATGCCTGGTGTCCTTTGCAGACAATTAGGAAATATAAGAAACTTCCCCCTAGCTGTTGCACAAGTAAATAAGGTTTGACTTCTTTTCAAAGGTGCTTCTTCACTTTAAGCCTTCCTGGGAGGATGATGGGTTGCAGTTTTGTAAGTTTTAGGCAGTATTCACATTTAGACTTAAATTCAGTGTTCAGTGTGAACACTGGACCAGCTCTACACCCTCAGCAGGGTCCTGGAGGGTGCGTGGGAGTTTGCCCAACCAGTTTACATGTGTTTTGTGGACTTGGAGAAGGCATTCGACCGCGTCCCTCGGGGGGTTCTGTGGGGGGTACTCCGGGAGTATGGGGTACCAGGCCCTTTGATAAGGGCTGTTAGGTCCCTGTACGACCGGTGTCAGAGCTTGGTCCGCATTGCCGGCAGTAAGTCAGGCTCGTTTCCGGTGAGAGTTGGACTCCGCCAAGGTTGCCCTTTGTCACCGATTCTGTTCATAACTTTTATGGACAGAATTTCTAGGCGCAGCCAAGGTGTTGAGAGGATCCGTTTTGGTGACCTTAGAATCGCTTCTCTGTTTTTTGCAGATGATGTGGTCCTACTGGCTTCATCAGTTCGTGATTTACAACTTTCACTGGAGCGGTTTGCAGCCGAGTGTGATGCGGCCGGGATGAGGATCAGTTCCTCCAAATCCGAGGCCATGGTCTTGAGCCGGAAAAGGGTAGCATGCCCTCTCCGGGTCGGGGAGGAGGTCCTGCCCCAAGTGGAGGAGTTTAAGTATCTCGGGATCTTGTTCACGAATGAGGGAAAACTGGAGCGTGAGATCGATAGGCGGATAGGTGCAGCGTCCGCAGTGAAGCGGGCGCTGTACCGGTCTGTCGTGGTGAAGAGAGAGCTGAGTCAAAAGGCAAAGCTCTCAATTTACCGATCGATCTACGTTCCCACCCTCATCTATGGTCATGAGCTTTGGGTTATGACCGAAAGAACAAGATCTCGGATACAAGCGGCTGAAATGAGTTTTCTCCGCAGGGTGGCTGGACTCTCCCTTAGAGATAGGGTGAGAAGCTCAGTCATCCGGGAGGGACTCGGAGTAGAGCCGCTGCTTCTCCACATCGAGAGGAGCCAGTTGAGGTGGCTCGGGCATCTGGTTAGGATGCCTCCTGGACGCCTCCCTGGTGAGGTGTTCCGGGCACGTCCCACCGGGAGGAGACCCAGAGGAAGACCCAGGACGCGCTGGAGGGACTATGTTTCTCGGCTGGCCTGGGAACGCCTTGGGATTCCCCCGGAGGAACTGCTCCAAGTGGCTGGGGAGAGGGAAGTCTGGGCCTCCCTACTTAGGCTGCTACCCCCGCGACCCGACCCCGGATAAGCGGAAGAAGATGGATGAAGAAGATGGACTTAAATTCAACAAGCTCAGGGGAAGATGTGAGAGGCAATTCACCATGATGTTCTGACTTACTGGCTGGTATTGCATGTTGAACTAGAAACACATCAGTCCAGCTGACCACTGTGCAATTTTCATGTCAGCTCTATTTATCCCTTTAGTGTTTGGCAGAGTGGTGAGGGCTTGATGATCAGTTAGTTCTGAGTGTAAATCCGAGTCCCATACATTTGTTCTCCATCTTTCGACTGCCCACACACAAGCCAGAGTACATACTATACATATATAGTACTTCCTTTCAGCTGGAGACAGGGTGAGGGATGCAAAATCAACAATGCATTCTACATTGCCTGAGTGGAACTGTGTCAGGAGAGCTCCCAGTACACAGTCTGAAGGATCCGTGCTGAATGTTGACAGCTATGAGTTGTAGGTGACAAGTGTAGGGCTTTTCACAATCATTGTTTTGAGACCATTGAAACTTTTGTTTGGTTCATCAGTTCATTTTCATACTGTTTGATTATGGTGCTCCAAGTAGCTCTTGTGGTGGCTCAGTCAGTGTTGCATATCCATCCATCCATCCATCCATTCTCTTCTGCTTATCCAAGGTTGGGTCGCGAGGGTAGTGGCCTAAGTAGGGAGCCCCAGACTTCCCTCTCCCCAACCACTTGGGCCAGCAGTGTTGCATAGCTCAGTGTTTTTCAACCACTGTTCCACGGCACACTAGTGTGCCACGAGTGATCGTCAGGTGTGCAGTGGAAATTATCCAATTTCACTTAACTGGTCTAAAAAGATTTTTTGAAAAGGAATTAATTATCTGCGTTCGGCCGTATGCCGCTCTACACCGTTCGTACGCAGAGGCACACGCGTATCCCCGCAGGGCATGTACGCGCAAAGCTCAATTTTTACGACCGCGAACGCAAGCGCGTTGTCTCACAATAAACTGCCCGGCGCCGGACTGTTTTGTATGCGACACAAATGTATTAAATTCCCCTTCTCGATCCCTGATCTGGCCTTTTCTTTTGTTTTTTTGCCAAAAGTCAAGTGATCGCTTCCTCTTCCGCTGACTCCATGACTTAAATGATGAGGAAATGAATTAATTTGTCACGAGCGAATTAAACTCGGGTCCAATGTGGCTGCGCGAGGTTCTGCAGATTTTCCTGTCTGATGTGTGGGTTGCAGGACCAGTGCTCCCTGTTTTTAGTTTATTTTTTAGAACTTTTTATTAACATATAAACACAGAACACTGCTGCGGCAGAAGCTGCCGGCTCTCGCCTTTTTTTCCCCACCCGACCTGTCAATCAATTCAGTAGGCGTGTCAGCAAATGAGACAGTACAGTGAGAGTCATATTTTGTTTGGATTTACTTTTACTGGGGACGCAACAACACAGACTCCGTTGTGCTTGGTATGTGGTGAGAAGCTGTTTATTTCATTCCTATTCAAGACACTTTGATAAGAATGACTATATATTTAATATAGGCATCATTGTTGACAATTTTGGTTGGTGGTGTGCCTTGTGATTTTTTTCAATGAAAACACTGTGCCTTGGCTCAAAAAAAGGTTGAAAAACTCTGGCATAACTTATAGAAACTTGCTGAACCAAGAGGTTAAGCCTAGGAATGAATGAAGAGCTGTCAAATAGTTTGGTGCCAGAGCTTCAGTGATGGCAGTCAGGTGGTCTGGACTGGACTTATTCCAATTTACTGAGGCAGCAGGGCAGTTTTTTAGTTTTTAGCATTAGTTAGGTGTTTATCTGAACCACATCTGAAGCAGAGATGTTGCTCTTTTCACTTGCCTGTTTATAATAAAACATTTGGTGGCAGTTCATATATTTGAGTTATTCATCCTTTCCCTCCAAAGCAAGCATTTGCAGCATGGCCTGTACAGATACAGACACAGACAGGACCTTAATTTCAGCTGAGAGCAGTGTAGCATTTTAACTGCTGCTTCCAATTGGCATGCAAAGGATATATAGAGCATTGTCCAGTGTGAGGTCCTCCTCCAGCAGCAATTTATCCTTCACAGCACTGAAAGAAGCATTAGAAATTAACAGACACTTTATAAGATTATTTTTCATCACTCCAAATCTACATAAACCTCTGAGCTTGGTGACATTTTGGCTGACGGTTTTATCGGCACACATTGTCTGAATGTGTGTCTGCACACCAACTCATTAACTTATTATTGACTAAATGTCTTTCGTGTGCAGGGATAGCTTAATCAAATGCTGTAACTTGTTCTGGTAGTGTGTAGAACAGACACTGTCCTTCTGGTCCCAAGCAGTGGAATAAAACACCACGTTGTTTTTCAATCGTCTATTTGTCTACCGTAGGGTTCATGACTAGCATGTAATTTTTGGACATTTTCTGCCGCTTTGTAAATGGTTTTGGAGGCGCATTAGAAGGATGTAGGGAGGATAGGTGGCAGACCAAGTACTAAAGACCTCATCTTTGTTGCCATTTTGTTTTATTGTGGTGTTATTGTGAAATGGAAGACAACATGCAGTTAAACTCAAAAACTTTATTACAATGACTGTGAAGATAGAACTCCAATCAGAACAATCTTTCTGTTTTTCTGCATTTCTACTTAAACCATCTCCTGTTCTATTATGTTACATCATTGCTATCTAGTGACAATAAATAACAGCAATCAAATACAACAGAAGCAAAGCTTTTCATTTACTGTATCATTTTTGAGACGTCACCAATAAATCTAGAGAGTTATGTGATACATCTATTGCTATTAAAGATGCTCTAAAATGAAAGAGGACCCTATGGGTTGCATTTTTCTGTGTGAACAGAAGACCTATAAATAGTAAGTGTAAGTGTTGTAAAATGGGAACAGTTTGTGGATGCAACTGGATGCCTGTCCATGGGAGGTGCCAACGAGTCAGACTGTGAGAAGACACTGCTCTGAACAAGGTTCTGCAAGATTTAGCTGGGAAACATGTACAAATACCTGCCACTCTGATATGTATTTGCAGATGATGCACAACCTTTTAAGGAAATGCTGTTTTTTCAGCAGAATAATACACTTTACATCTTCTTTAGCATTATTCATAAGCTGTCTGAGGAACATGACAACTGCTGTGTGAAACAAATGCACTGTAAGAACAGTTCATACAGTATGGAGTCTGCAGGTTGAATTTCCACCACAAAATAACAACAATACAAAACACATTCATCGTTACTGCTGTTATTTCCTTTCACTCAATTTCTGATATTGTATGGGAAGTATCTTATGCCAAAATCTAAACAATTTGGTCATAATATTTGAGTTAAAATCCAAACTTAAAACAGTAGTTCCAATCTTATGAAGAGGTGCTCTGTGAAATACTTTAAACAATTCATAACTTTACTGTTAAAGTTCTTTGAAGGAATTTGGTTAGGAGAAAGCAAGATTAAATCTGACGAGCTAAGTGCAAACTTGAGTATCGTCAAGGCCAAATTAGATCAAAAGCTTTTACATTACTGCTAATTTTGCACAACATGGTTATTTACAAAGACGTTAGTGGGTATTTGAACGCACAAATAGTATGGAAGCCATTGTGGAAAAGCATTTCCATTAATCCATTAATCCATTTTAATTTGAAATATGAGACACAATGGCTTTTAATTTAAAATATGAGACACAATGGCTTCCATACAAATAGCAGTGGCAGCAGCTAGGTGTATCATTTTTAGCAGGGATGCCATACTATTTTGGACAGAATAACCAAATACCGTATTTTCTTGAATATAGGTTGCAGCTTTTTTCATTTTTGCATGCCCTGCAACCTATTTTCAGGTGCGACCTATTTATGGCTTTTTATAAAATAAGCTGATTTGTACTAATTTATTAACAAAAATTAAACTGAGACACACTCTTACAATAATTAGGCATGTAACGGTTGTAATGGGTGTACCGAACCGTTTCGGTACACCACGTTCGGTTCGGTTCACCTGCGTACCGTTTCGGTTATTTTTTCACTCATTAAACGTTCTTAACAGGGGAATATATGCACCGCGGAACAAAATTTCCTGGGCGCGTTTCAGCACGGAGCTATTATCGCGTGGCACGCGCAGCATTTAGCCGTTAGCATCTCGTGCGGTCTCCTGTTTGTGAACGTTATAGCTTTCTTGTTAAAAGACGAGCGCACGCGCAGCTTGTGTGGACTTTGTTTCATGAAGACTCTGCAGCAGCTGCGTGACGCAGCTCTCTGCAGCAGCAACACGTCTAAAACGTGAACGCGCTGGAAACTATGTCATCCGAACGTGAACGAAGAGCTGTATTAAAACTCCTTCATCAGGTAATCAGAGCGGTCCAGAGCAATAACACAAGCTGTATGAGTTTTTAAATCTCGAATCTAAGTCTGAACGTTGTTATATGCGCAGGCTTTAAAGTTGCTGAGCGTCGCTATGAGACATTCATCATGTCAACACTTCAAAAAGTTCAGCTCTTTATGAAAAAACTAACTGATGTTGTCAACAACAAGCCCTGGACCAGATTAAAGCCCTGCCATGATGATGAAGAGTGAGAGATTCAACCGTTCAAGAGGTATTGTTTTATTATTATCTAAATAATCTTTTTTTTAAATCATAATCTTATTAACTTGTTTTTTTTAAATCTCTTTTGTTTTTTATTTCCAGTCTGTGACAGAGGTAAATCCACCTGCAGCTAAGAAGTGTGTGATGACTGAACTGAACTCTGAACTGTTCCAACACCTGCACCAAGAAGAAGTTGTGAGTACAGTAATGAGGACAAATACAGCCACACTGCTGCTACTGAACAAAAACTTGATTAGTTAGATTGTAAACAGTCTGTTGCTGCTTATTGTTCTGGTTCTGACTGTTATTGCATTTATTAAGATTTTTATTATTGTTCATATAGTTTATTTATTGTAGAGTGCTGTTTATTTAAAATATCATCCAAATGGGTCACTTTTATTTATTACTACAATACAATACAAACATATTTTTGGCATATTTTCAAAATAAACATTTTGTAAGTCTTTATTTTGTAAAAAAAATAAAATAATTTGTACCGAAAATAAACCGAAAATAAACCGAACCGAGCTCTCCTTGTAGTTGAACCGAACCGAAATGTGATTTTAGCGTACCGTTACACCCCTAACAATAATGTCAGCTAACAAATATATTTTTTTAGGTGTTTATCCTGCTAAAATTATTCATTTATTAAAGAAAAGTTCAGCTCAGACACATATTTGCTATAATTTTTATCAAACAAATAATTGTTTTTGTTAATCTTCCTAAAAGCCTTGCTGTGCGCTCCTGTGACAGACATTTGCAGCAGAACTAAACACGGCCCACATTTTGACGTAGGTGTGACCTATATTCAGGTGCGACCTATATATGGATGTTTCCAATTCTTTGGCAATAATTGGACAATGCGACCTATATTCAGGTGCAACCTATATTCCAGAAAATATGGTAAAGTCGAAATGACAGAGGTATAACAGTTTAGTAAACAGTTTTTCAGACTGGAGTCGTTTTAAGACAGCATGAATCAGTTTAATCCAATCAGAACCATTAACATGTAATAAACTCTAGACTCCATGACGGAAAACTAAAGTTGAAGTTGCAACAGTTACACACAAACAGGATGCTCCCAGTACAAATTATATTTTATTTCCTGGCATTTCATGTAAGAAAATGGGACTTTGTTCTTTTAAAATAAAAAAGTATACATCTCCCAAATATTTTGTAAGTATTGACTGTTGTTATTTTATGTAGTTTTTGCTTAGCTGCTGTACATTCAAATATTTATTTCTCTAACAGCTTTAATGATTTTTATGTTTAAAATTCAGGTCATATACCACTATTGTGTATGAGAGAGTACACAAGGCTTTATGCTCCATATCATCAGTTTGCAGATTTTGTGATCAAAACAATAATGTGTCTGCTTCCATAAACTGGGTCCTGTTGGCTTCATCTCCAACCAAGGAGAGGCAGTGACACAGTCTATTATTACATATGTCTATTTACTGTCTTTTACTTGAAGTGACGATCATCCAAGACCTGTCCTGGTCACTGTAAAAAGAACAGTCAAGAAGGCCAGACAGTGTGTCTTCCACAGATCTCTCAGAGACTTAGACTATCCCCCAGGGTGCTCAGGAAGTTCACCACTTGCACCACTGAGAGTATCTTGAGCAGAGGCATCACCAGCTGGATGGGCAGCTGCACAAAAGAGGACTTGAAGGCTCTTATGAGGGTGGTCCATATAGCAAAGTGGGCCATCGGAACAACGCTCACCAACCTGCAGGACATTTATTTTAAAAGGTGCAGGTCGAAAACCAAGAAGATCCTCAAACAACCCAACCACCCTGGACATTCACTCCTCTCCCTGCTGCCTTCAGGCCAAAGGTTTTGCTGAATCAGAACAGAGAGAATGAGGAGGAGCTTCTTCCCTCAGATTATCCACCTACTCAACTCAGAACATGAAGGGAAAAAAAAATATATTCTGAAATTACAGACCCAAATTTGCTTTGCAGTATCTTTACATTTTGTAAGTATCACATCCTGTTTGAGTGTGTGTTACGTTGCTTACTTATTTGTCCTTACGTATTTTCTGATCGTTGGATGCAGGTACAACAACACATCTCACTGTATATTATATTATGCATGCTTGTGCATGTGACAAATAAAGTTTATCTTGTGAAAAAGGTTTGTAGGCTTTATCTTATGAAGTTTAGATTATCTTATTTCTCTAAACTCGGGTTGACAAAGGGATGTCTAGCAAAAGGTAAATGGTGCACACCAATAGTGATGTTTTAACCTGCTCTGTGTCAGCCCACAAATGCTGAAAAAGTGTGGGAAAAAAACATTCCCATATTAAATTGATTTTCTAAACCCTTTGGAGTAAATTGAATAGCCTGGTCTCTGTGAAGGTAACAATCTAATCAGATTTTTTTTTTTTTTTTTTGTAGGTTGTCATAATTATTGAAACTGTAGCTATTGTGTAGTTTTTGAAGTTGAAACACACAAAAATCATTTATTCTTTTCTCGTCTAAAATGCATTAATTATTTATGTATGTTTATGCACATGGAGGAATTGAGAAATGGCCTGGAGTATTACAAATGTATATGAGGCTGTAGCATCAAGTCTTAACCATTAACTGTTCAAAGTTTGTAGCAATAGCAACAAAAATCCTTATTCTGGACATAATTTATGAGAATATGTATATGTATATATAATATT